>SJVG01000007.1:13992-172021 GCA_034774675.1 Scedosporium minutisporum
CACAGTTACTCACTGTCTTCCTTTCATGCGCCGCCCAAACCTATCACGACTAATCTGACACTCCACTGCAGCTCTCACCCTGCCGCGGCTCCAGGATCGGCCGCTGAGGCCCCGTCAGTCCCACCCGCTGCACACTTCCACGTCACCGACCATGTCCCTCTCCCTTTTTTTTTTTTTTTTTTTTTTTTTTTTTTTTTTTGGTTTGGTTTGATCTAGATTTTTCGTCCTAACTAAAGTTCTCGGTTCTAGTGCGGCAAGCTCGGTCACATTGCCCGGAACTGCATGGAGGCCGGCGGCAACAGCTCCTATGGTGGTGGTGGCTACCAGTCATACAACCAGGGCTATGGCAGCCAACAGAAGCAGTGCTACAGCTGTGGTGGCTACGGCCACATGTCTCGTGAGTAGCCCTCTTCTTGCAATTAAATTACTCTCGCCTAACATTCTTTTCCTAGGTGACTGTGCCAATGGCTCCAAGTGCTACAACTGCGGCGAGAACGGCCATTTTAGCAGGGACTGCCCCAAGGAGAACACTGGTGGCGAGAAGATCTGCTACAAGTGCCAGCAGACTGGCCACATCCAGTCTGCCTGCCCCAATGCCTAAGTCAACACACTAGGTTTCTAGTTCTGCGCCATTGACGATATGGGCTCGTGATGCCGAGGAGCTACCCCTGGGTTCTTGGAACCGAGATTTCCAAGCACCCGTGTACAGTATGAAACTTCTTGGGGGGCGGGGCAGTTGCCTATTTCTTTCGATCACCCTTTTGTGTCATGATACATCACGCGAAAAATGAATAGAAGGGCTATGGCTCCTTCCGGTCGACGATATACCCCCCAAAAGCAACCGTTTTCAAAATCACTTAAAAAGAAAAAGAGGGGAAAAAAACAAAGTTGGATGGCGGTCTCAATGGCAAAAAAAATAGGTCATGCCTGGAGGTTTTATGGCAGTTAGGGGGCGGTAGTTAGGGGAGTTAGGGGGCCAAGAGAGGATCACTTTCCGACAAGACATTTGTTTTTTTTTGTTTTGCACCATGGCGGGGAGTTTGGTGACTGTTGCGTGCTCTATGTGCTGCGTGTGAAGATTCAAGCTTGTTGTACAGATGGCGATACTAATACTACTCGAACAGCTCTAACTCGGCGGTCATTTTTTTTTTCCTATCCAACGGAGCAGAAGAATTATAACATGACCTTGGGCATGCCCTTCATGGCTTGCCTCACACCCAAGTCAGCCAAGACCTCCTCGGCACCTCCCAGAATGGCATCGAATTTGTACGTTCTGTTGAACATTTCGATAACGCGACCCATGCCTGTTTGGGTCAAGCCACGGCCACCCCAAATCTGAACCGCCTCATCAGCGATCTCGTGGGCGGCACGGGTAGAGCTCATCTTGAGGAGACCAATGGGGCCAGCGAGGTGCTTAGCCTGCTCAGAATAGGGCATGTGGCACATCTGGTAAGTGACAGTCTCTAGCCATGACTGATTGGCCTCGACGAGGGAGATCATCTTGGCGAGCTTTTGACGGATGACGGGTTGGTCGATGAGGCGCTTGCCGAAGACGAGACGCTGGTTGGACCATTTGAGCGTCTCCTCAACAATGGTGCGGCACATACGAACAGTTCCACTGAGATTAATAGGTCAGCGGTTGGACAGCTCAAGGGAAGCATGACAGGCCAGTTGGGGGCATAGGGGGCAGACGTACCAAACCATGGTCCAGCGTTCGTGATTAAAGTTGCTGAGGATCACGTGAATACCCTTGTTCTCCTGGCCGAGGAGGTTTTCGACGGGGACCTTGACATTATCAAAGGTAATGTAGGCGGTACCGGCGGCGGGAGAGTAGGAGGTCTTGATGGACTTGGTCTCGACACCCTCTCCACGCTCGATAAGGAGCACGCTCAGGCCCTTTCCAGTGTTGACTCCGGTAACGAAGTAGTCGGCGAAAACACCATTGGTGATCCATTTCTTGGTTCCGTTGACAATCTTTACGATGAAATCAAATTAGTTTTGGGAGAGCCGGTTGATGTGGTTGTTTGGTTGGGTAGGACGTTGCTACTTACATAGTACTTGCCATCTGGGGTCTTTTCAGCAGTAGTCCTGAGACCGGCGACATCAGAACCTGGAGAAAAGAAAAATGTAATTAGCATCGTCTCTGAATGATGATTACGAAACAAAACATACCAGCGAAAGCTTCAGTGATGGCCAAGCAGGCCTTCTTGCGACCGCTGAACACCTCGTCGGCAATCTTCTTCTTCCAGGCTTCGTTCCTGGCAAAGTTCAAGACGGCCGTCAGACCGATAGTCATTCCCGCCATGTTGCCATCCTGGAAGCCGCGGGCATTTGCGCGCACGAGCTCCTGACTGACGACGAGATCGTGGAAGTAGTCAAACTCCTCTGCCTTGACGGCACCATCGAGAAGGTTGACGCCGTGGAGGTGCTTTCCGGGGCCTAGTCGCATGTGGAGTATACCCTTGCTAGCCATCAAGTCAATCATCTCCTGAGAGATGAGGCGACCGGTCGTCTCGCATTCCTGCGCCTCCTCATACAGATGCTCATCAACAAACTTCCTCAGAGCCTGCTGCAACCTATGATGCGACTCCTTGAAGTAAGGAGACTGGAAGGGCTTGGAAAGCCATAGCGGCTCGCCGTAGGGCACCTTGCTAATGTCTCCGACCTTTTGCGTGACGATCTTGGGTTTCTCGCCCTTGACGGTGCCGACGGCGAGGCGGGCGTACTTCGTGAGGACTTCCTGGCGGTGGAGGTTGTAGAACTCGCGGGTGGCGTCCTTGCCGGCGACCTGGCGCAGGACGGATTCGCCGCCTGGGTGGGCGTCGAGGAAGTCGGTTAGGTCGTAGACGACGCTGTCGATTACGCACCAGAGGGAGTCATCTGTGGTGTGTTTGGAGACCTCTTCGCGGGTGAAGGACTCGGTCGGACCGGGCATGGTTTCTGAGGGTCGAGTTTGGAGGAGAGGGAATGGTGGAGTACGCTTAGTGCCGGCTTTCCCTATGACGTCGATGAGGTGGGACAAAGCAGTATGAAGAGAGAGCAGCGATTGTAATAGGGTTCCAAGAAGAATTTGATGACAATAGATCTGTAATGTTTTAGGAATCCTCTACGAGCACAGGAAAGGAGCAAGCAGTATATTTACACATAATAGACCGAAACATCAGCTAAACTTTGACAGAAAAGCTCCCGAGGAACCAAGCTTTATCTCCGTGGGGCCTCGGCGCATGTCCGTTCTTGGTTAAGGAGGCGGGAGGTGGGATTTGAAGATGTCTGGGATGCAGGAGTAATAGCTGGGCTGTGATTGGCTAGGATCCGGCCTACCCCAAAGCTCCGCGTTGCTGGGATCTTGGGACTCAGACATGTGATCATTTCCCCGGACAGAGACAGCAGGTCATTGCATAAACTACCTGACCTGGAGCTGATGGACTGATACGAGAGGAGCATAACGGCTTGGGATTGCGAGAGAGGCGGGGGATGGTGGATCAAGTCAAGGAGTCAAGGAGCCGACAGACACTCGCTGACAGTTGCGTACGAAATACTTGCAGACTGATGCCGTTCCCTTTTCGGTCTTCAATTGACTTGTATTGAGGAGGGGTAAATGGAGGGGCAGGGACGGCAGGGATACTCCATCAATGATTCTGGCTGCGAGAAGCGAAGACAAAGAAAAGTCAGATTGAAAATTCAAAGTCAATCTTGATTGAAATCTTGCATAATCAGTTGTGGGGTCTGGCTGGAATCAGCAATCAAATTGGAGCTCTGCAGAACGTGCCGGTGCCGGCGATCCAATCGATACAAACGGAAGCTCAGCCTGAACTCAAACTCCCCGGCTCCTCACTACTGCACACTCTAGCAACAGCAGCACTGCCCGTTCATTGTTCCTACACCGCAACATGGCAGCATGCGCGCCCCGGTGCCCGCCTGGCTTTGTAACTTGCAACCGTGTAAGTCGATAGCCGTGACCTGCAGGTGAGCATATGAGGAACAGCGGAAACGCCCTGCTTTCCTCTCAATTCCCTTTACTCTATTGTATGACAGTAGCCACTGGACCGTTTCACTGCCACTTCACTCCCACTAGCACGGAGACGATTATGCCCTCGTGGTCGAGTCTCGTACCCCCTTTTGTATCTCTCCGCCCATGATCTACGCGAGTCCCAGCTGGGCAACTATTGGTCGTGTGCGCATCTAGTATTATCAACATTTTCTCTCCCGCTGTCTCCTCCATAGTCGAGATGGAGATTGCCCACCCCCTTCCGCCTTCCGCGCTCCTGGTGGCGCCTGTCGACATGCAGGTTTGCAGAGTGGTCGGCGAGGTGATATCCAGTTCTTTTTTTTACTACCTAGAGAGCCTTAGTTGAATTATTCCGGGCGCATCCTTTATACCTTTCAGCACCCCATCAACCACCTCCCTGTCTTATAGACGGGCGGATCCGGGGACCCATTTGATAGACTTTTTCTTTTTAGTGTTAGAGTGACTGACCCCCCTCCCCTCCCTTCACGTCTGCCTCTCGACCCCTTTTTCTTTAGCATCTGGTCACTTGGACTCAATTAAGCCTCTTTCTGTTTCTGTTGCTCATCCTTCCCTATCTGAGCCGCCTGGGTGTTGCATATTTGGGAACAGTTGCGGTTGTTGTCTGCCGATTCTAACCTTCTCGACGGACCTTCCGCCATCGCCGGTGCTGCTCCTTCCTCGTTTACTTGGGAGACCAAAACACCAAAATTCCCCAGTGCTGTGTCTGTGTTGCTGGAGACCTCAGTGCTGCTGCATAGACATGGAAGACTAGTGTATTCCAGCTATTCGACGAATATCTTATCCTTTTTCTATTAACCTTTATCGAAGCCCTGTTTCATGCTTCTTTCTTGATCTCGGACGCGCCTTCTGCGGCTGATAGTCCCTGTCCTAGCCAACACCCACCGCTGCTCACAACCCCGACTTCTTTTTCCTTGCTCTTCTATTCACTTCTCGACCTTTTACCAACGTTGCCTTTCATACATTTTTATATACTTCATTCGTTCGACCCGGTGGCTTCCGTGTTTACCGCGAGAACCAGTGTGTTTTGACCGCAAGGCATTTAATATCTATCTCCCTGTTCCTCTTATCTCTCAATTCTTTTTACCAACCTTTCACTCCCTACTTTTTCTCCCGATTCTCGACTCCCACCACCTTTCTCTACTCCGCAACAGCTAGAACTTAGACGAGCCTATCCTTCAGAGATCTATACAAACCGTCCGGGTCATGGATGCTTACTCTCTCTCGTATAGCAGTGCCTCGCATTGCAAGCAGTCGAGGATATACCAGGACCTAAAGTCTATACACCTACTTAGTTTCTCAGACTTTAGCCAAGACAGGCTTTTTCGGACATTCTCTAACATGGACAAATTCGAAAAGGTGCGCCCGTGTGCCTCCTAATGTTTGCGCGCGTGAAGAGTCCGGGATCGCTAACATGACGTTCAGCAAAAATCGCTCCAGGGGCGGAATAGCAAACCGCACGTGGGTATAATAGGTGCCGGCCTTGCCGGATTGCGCTGCGCGGATGTCCTCCTCAAGTATGGTTTCAAAGTCACAATACTTGAAGGAAGAAATCGGATAGGTGGGCGAGTCCACCAGGCCAAACTGCAGAATGGTCGCCTCGCAGATTTGGGCCCAAACTGGATCCATGGAACAAAGAATAATCCCATCAATGACATCGCCAAGGAAACGGGCACGGAGACGGGAAATTGGGACACGCGATCGTACATGTTCGATCCTGCCGGCACGCTCCTTTCGCTAGACGAGAGCGAGCGGTATGCGAGCATGATGTGGGACATTGTCCAGGACGCCTTTACGCACTCGAATAAGAACGGCAACGAAATTGATCCGAAGGAAAGTCTCTGGGACTTTTTCTTGATAGAAGTGGCCAAGAGAATACCCGAAACTGAGGAAAACTACCGGCGGTCGCGGGAACTTGTGCTTTATGTGGCCGAGATGTGGGGCGCTTTTGTCGGGAGCCCGATCCAGACGCAAAGTCTCAAGTTCTTCTGGATGGAAGAGTGCATTGAAGGCGGTAGGTTGCGCTCACATTCCCTGCTCAATATCTCGCGATGCTTGTCAGTCAAAAATGTGAAGGCAACAAAAAAGAAACTAACACGAATCTAGAAAATCTGTTTTGCGCTGGAACTTACCAGAAAATTCTGCAATCCGTCGCAAAAGCGGCGCTCGAGAAGGCCGAGATCAAACTCGAAAAGGTAGCAAGCCAGATTTCGTACGGCAAGGGCTGCCAAGACAAGGTCAGAGTACAAACGAAGGAAGAGGAGGTTT
Organism: Scedosporium minutisporum; assembly: GCA_034774675.1. NCBI lineage: Eukaryota > Fungi > Ascomycota > Sordariomycetes > Microascales > Microascaceae > Scedosporium > Scedosporium minutisporum. The sequence continues at coordinate 20,288 of SJVG01000007.1, forward strand.
TCGAGTTCGATGATATCGTCGTAACGGCCCCGCTTGGCTGGCTGAAGAGGAATCTCACGGCCTTTGAGCCAAAACTTCCTGTCCGGATGGTTAAGGCTATAAACTCGTTGGGTTACGGCTGTCTTGAAAAGGTAAGATGCTCCAACAGGGTGTTCATCTCGACCAGCTGCCTTGGGGGCGCAATGGCTGAAGACTACTAACATGAGCAACAAAGACGTACATTACCTTCCCTACCGCGTTTTGGCTAGGTTCGGATGACACAGGCAGGAGTGTCCAGGGCTTTTGCCAATGGCTGGCACCGGAATACGCAACCAACAATCCGCATAGGTGGAACCAAGAGGTGGTAGACCTGGCTTCCCTGTCTCCGCCATCAGCGCATCCTACCCTTCTCTTCTACACATTCGGTGATGCTTCCAAATATCTCATTGAGGAGGCCTCGAAACGAGAGAAGCAGACCGAGAAGGACGCCTTCATCTTCGACTTCTTCAAGCCATACTACTCTCGCTTGCCTCACTATTCTGAGTCATCTGTGGATTGCCAACCCACCGGATGTTTGGCAACGAACTGGTTACAGGATGAGCTGGCCGGCAACGGCAGTTACACCAATTTCCAGGTTGGTTTAGAAGATGGAGATGAAGATATTAAAACCATGAGGACGGGCCTGCCGGACGTCGGCTTGTGGCTGGCGGGCGAGCATACCGCGCCCTTCGTGGGCCTGGGAACTGCCACCGGCGCCTACTGGAGTGGCGAGTCGGTCGGCCGGAGGGTCGCTGAGAAGTATGGACTCGCTGGTACCAGACCATTTCTAGAAGTGTAAACGTGCAGCGATAGACAAGCGTCTGTCTAGAAGATCCACTTCTGTGCATGCAGGCAGCAAATATGGGGCGGGGAGGGGGGAAACATATTGGCCAGATGTAGGGTCTGGGAATAGGCGTTTCGAGAGCACCCCGGCACCAAGGTGTCTGATATTTCTATGGGGCTGAAGCCTGGAGCATGTTTGGTAGGACAGGACGGCTTCATCTCTCTGGGTGTCAGCGGTTTTGCCTTGGGTCTATAAATTCAGCGATAAAGAAATATAGATCAGCGTGCTCTAGATTTTCTACGTGACCGCGGACTCTGAGGATTCTCTCCACGGATAAGAGAAGCCATTTGCGTCATAAATGAAACATTTTCATTTTGGTTTTTTTTTTCATTTTTTTTTTTTTTTGCTCCGTGGAGTTTAGCTGGTGTTGGAGTCTCACTTGATGTAAGGCGGAAAGCTTCGTCGGATAATAGCCTGAGTCGCCTTTGAGTGCGAATTTGATGGCTTGTAGTCAGCAGAATCAATGCTGGCCAGTACTTATCAAGTGTTCCAATTGTTGTTTTGATGGTCAACAACGAAGCAGTGCTGGCTACTGCGAGCATGTGAAATGTGCAAGACTATGTCTCCGAGACTTTGCTAAGCTCAATGGAACAACAAGGCTAGGCGTCGTCGGCATACCCATGCTTCGGACTAGGCAAACCAGGCCAACGAAGCCCTGCATTTTCCTGGGTTTGCAGAATGTTGGACTTGATAGGCGAGGCCGTGCAGTCATTGGAGGAACAAAACCGCCTTCGGCAGAGAACTACGAAGTAGCCCTGGTGCTTCTCCTTGCCATTGTATGACAAAGGAACACGGCTTTATTGCCTTGAGAAAACTAGCCATGAGAGTAGTACTTGCTTCTACTGCTTGCTTGTCCTGAATTTATGTAGCCTGAAGCTGAGTTTTTGTGAGACTAAAGACAAAGAGACAGTTACATCAATGATGCTAGCTTTAGTTTGTCCAGAATCACGATGATGCTCTGTTATGACATTGATGGGATGCAGCCTGTAGGGCTGCCAGGCCAGTCAGAATGACTGGCAGGCAGTTGGCCAGCTGTAAATATAAGGCAAGCTGCAATGGTACATCACCAGTCTTGTGTGACAAGTGACTTGTCCATTGATGATGGGATGACTTGTTGCCTTTAGTGTCCAGAGTGCCGGGCGCTAGGAGGAAATCTAGGTCACGGGTACCTCTATGATGTACCTGTGCTCTGGCTTAACCCAGAGTGGCACAGATGACCCAAGTGACCACCACCTAAAAGTACAGTGTACACAATAACGACGCCATTGCCCCTCCTTGTTGCCATCACCTTAAGGCCTGTCCTCCCAGAGCCAGCACATCCTATCCTAGTACAACATTCAACGCCACCAAGGACGAGAGCCGTTCCATCTCGGGTCTGACAGAGATGGAAACCGTCTCGGCCCAGCTTAAGGCCTTAGTTTCCCTATACTTCTTTCAACTTTCCTAATATCCTTTCCTATTTACCTTAGCTTGGATTTACCATAGAAAGAATCACCCTTTACTATCTCTAAGACTTACTATGCCCCCTTGAACGTGCCTCGTACCCCTCGCACCTTTCGACGTGGGCCTCGCCCTAACTGAACCGATACATCCCTCGCCGTTAGGCGTCGAGCCCGGGTTCTGATTCCTACAACTCTCACCCTCTTATCCCGATTCCTCCGAACCCATCCCGTAGCGGGAGAGCGATAGAAAGACGACATCCCATAGCCACCATGGCGACCATGTTCCAGTCGTTGCGGAGTTCCAGCATGCCCAAGCGGCTGCTGAGATACGCCCTCTCCCGCCTAGAGCTCCTCGATGCCGACGCACTTGATATGGATAATCTGGACCTCGCGATAGGAAGAAATACCGTGTTCGAGTTCCGAGACGTTGGTATCAGGTTGAAGGTATTGTAGATTCCGCGCCTCCGACGTCCTAGCAGGCCCCGGGCCCTGGGACTTATGGCTTGGATGGGACTTGTTGTGATAAGGCTAACCGCTGACGGGCCTTCTAGAAACTCGAGAAAATACTCCAACTCCCGTCCTCTTTCGAGCTTCTCAAGGCCAAGGTCCTCCTCCTCCGAATCACGATCCCCGTCGACTTTTACACGAGTCCCATAACAGTCGAGGTTGATGGCGTGGATGTCAGGATACGAGTCGCGAGCCGTGACACGATATCACATGCCAAACCCTCTCGTCTTTCCCGCACGTCCACCTCAGATGTCGTCCCTAATACGGCCGACCTGGCCCAGTCATTTCTCGAGAACCAACCCGAGGCTGAGAAGAGGAGGCTGGAGGAGGCCATCGCGGCCGAGACGCAGGATCTTGGCGCTTCTGTTACGATAAGCGACGATGGTAGTGAGGACGAAGCAGCATTCGGGACTGGCCAGCCCTTGTCACTACCGGCATTTTTGGCGGACTTTTTGCAAGGCATCGTTGACAGGACCCAGATAAGAATACGGGGTGTCACGTTCCAGCTGGATATCGAAGTTCCGCTGGAGGCGACGACTTCGCCAGGGTCCGATACCGTGACTTTTCAGATTGCGCTCGAGGGAATCAACGTCGAGGGCGTCACTGCTCCCGACCTCGATGAAAACGGTGTGCCTTTGATTGTTCATAGGGAAGGAAAACGACATGTTTCATTGTCTAACATTCGCGCGTACCTCGTGTCGGAGGCGAACGTGTTCTCCGCCTTTGCGCGGTCCCCTTCCATCGCGTCACCTGCCATTCCGCGGTCTCCTGTTACTTCCAACCACAATAGCTTTCGCCAGGGGAGCCTGAGCAGAGAATCGAGTTCGCTATCGGATCGGTACGCAGATGAGTACCTGGCAAGTTCGATGACTTTCAGCCGAGACGAGCCTCCCCTCCGGGATAGTGAAGTTGCGCTGAACATCCCTTACGACTTTAGCAATTCCGATGAAGAAATTGAGGAGGAGGAGGAAGCGGTGGACGAGGAAGAAGACAGCCCTCCCACTCCTAGGGCCTCTATTCACCCCGATTTCCTCCCCCAACAGCCTACCATCAACGTCTCGCAGTCTGCAAACATCGCGGAAGTGGCACAACCCTGGGCAAGCGTGCATCGCGGAGTTGATTCTACTCCGACTCTTGGTAACGTTGGGCTCCCTGACACGACCTTTTCGGAACGGCCTCGGACGCCAGAGATTCCCGCCCCCAGCTCAGGAGGCAATGCACACCTGGATCCGGAGGGCGAGGAGGACCTTAGTAAATCTCACATATTCTCTCACGAAGAGGCAGAAAGCATGTACGCCAGTGCGTTTTCGGAGCTTCCGTCTCAACCGTCGAGATCGATGCCGGGTGCTTGGGACCCTTATTCCAGTCCATCTAATTCGCCACCGCAAGACACAAAGAACGCCGTCCAGCCGACCGACCAGCCGGACGATGAGGTGGAAGACAAATTTGAGGATCCTGAAAGTCCGTCGGTACGAGCTTCGCGTCCGAGTGAGGTGGTGACCGAAGTGGAACCCGAAGAAACAGGAGATAATGGGATTCTAATCGAGAGTGTCTATGATCCTCCCAAGGATCTTCTGGTTGATGCCACCGAGGATAAAAGCGATGATGAAGGGGATACTCGAAGTCAGGATGAAGACCTGGAGAGCTCTCGGATACGACAGAGCCTATATTCGTCTCACCATACCGATAACCCACACCCCGAAGAAGTTCCGCAACTGGAAGAAGATGCCTCCGTCGATCGACCTCCCACTCCCCCCCAGGACCAAACTCCACGCGGCCCGACTCGTCTTGTTAAAGAACTCATCACCCTCGATAACATCTCCATCTACGCACCTCTCCACCACAAACACATCCGCGTCCATCCCACTCCAGACTCTCCCGATAACGAACCTAACCCTAGTTTGAAGAAGTCTACCTCCCCTCATCTACCGGGCGCATTCTCTGTTTACTCTCAGACCCACGACTCTTTTATCAGCTCCCGTGGACCTCCACCCCAACCCCAAGCCCAGCCCCACCAGTCGACACTGGAGCCAGATGATAGCCTCGAAATCGTGCTCTCCCCCATCGACATCCGCTTTGATGCGTCCATTGGATTCCTCTTGGCAACCGTTATTTCTAAACTACTCGAGGTTTTCACTAAGCATACCCAGGAGCCCGTGACACCCGCTCCAGCGGCGGCCCAATCCACCACTGAAGGCATCCCGGCCATGCCAGCGCTCAAAGTAATGTTTGAGAAGATATCGGTGCATTTCCTACATCACCTTATGGGGGTTGCAGATACCTCTGAAAGGCATCTTAATCCCGCAGCTTTTGAGTTTGACCAGGTTACCCTTCTTCGTTGCGACCTCGAAGAACTCTCCGTGTCTGTCAGGAATGCCCCGACAGCCTCCACCACCCTTATAAATCTGGGTAAATTCAGATTTGGGTACGCTGATAGCGACATCCTATCGTTTGACCGCGCACTCAAACTGGGCGCATCCGTCCGCGACGTCTTCCCTCCCTCTGGCGCAGACGTCTCGGTGAAGCTCACTCGAGCTGGTGAGGTCACTAAGACGGAAGTGACCACTCTAGCCCTGGTCGTCAATCTCGACTTGCAGAGGCTGGATGAGACCTTTAGTTGGTTCGGGGGACTGAGTAGTTTTCTCAACATGGGATCTAGCATATCTTCGGTTGCCCCTGCTTCTGTACAGACGGTGGCGCCCGTGGTACCGAGCGCTAGAGGCGTCCGGTTCGAAACGCCCATCAACCCCAATGACCGCTCCGCAGCGTCGGATAACAAGATGGATATGAGAGTTGCCGGTTTCTACCTGCGCGTCGTTGGCAAAGAGTGTGAGATGAACCTTGAAACGAGCGCCGTAAAGATGATCAAACGAAACGAGGGACTGGGCATCGCCGTCAGTGCAATAAGTCTATCGGGCCCGTACCTGAACGACTTGGACGCTTCACCCCCCATCCGGGTTGAAGTCGAGGGCACACGGCTCGAATATTTGGCGTACCCACAAGACAACGATCTCGAGCGTCTTCTAAAGCTCATTACCCCCTCCAAGGTTCAACCTGATCTCGGAGATGACGAGATTATGGTCGATACTCTTCTGCGCCAAAGGAGGAAAGGACCGGTCCTCCGCCTGACGCTCGATTCTGTGCGGACTCGGGTCCGTAATGTCCCACTCCTCGCGTGCCTGCCTGGCCTTGGTGAGGAGATTGCTCGGTTGAGCACTGTAGCGAAGTACTTGCCAGAAGATGACCGGCCTGGACTCCTGACTCTAGGGCGGATAAAGAACCTTGCATTTTCCGCGGATCTCGAGGGCCAGATTGGCATGGTAAAAGCGTCGCTGAAGGAATTCGAACTCGCGCACATCACAATTCCCTCGTTGGTCGCCTTGGGCCTCGAGTCGCTTGTTGTGACTCGTAATGAGACGGAGGAGCTTGTCACATCGCCCAAGTCATCTACCACCGCGGATGAGCTCGTTTTAATTGCTAGGATGATTGGGGATGAAATCGAGCCAGTCTTCAAGCTTAGATTGCAGGGACTGGCTTTTGAGTATAGGGTCCCCACTCTCATGGATCTCCTAGGTCTCGGAAAGGATGCTACACCCCAAGACTTCGAGGCCGAGCTAGCCGCTTCAGTTGCCAACTTGGGAGAACATGCTCACGCTGCTCTTCTCAGGCAGCAGACCCAGTCACCTGTACTGTCCAAAGCCCAGAGCAAGCAACCTGCGGCTAAGCCATTGGCAGTCAGGGTTGTCTTCCGAGACTGCTTACTTGGTCTTAATCCCTTGGGTCTTCAATCTAAGTTGACGCTGGCGCTTACGGATTCCCGTCTCCAGATTGTGCTACCCAAGGATGAAAATGTCAACGCCGAGTTTGAGCTCAGAAAGGCGGCAATATTGCTCATTGATGACATCACGGCTCTGCACGATGCCAAACCTCCTTCCCGGCCTCGCGTCACAAACGTACCATCGCAACAAGTTAGTGAACTGTGTGCCCAGGGGTTTGTCGAGATATGCTTCATCTCCTCGGCAAAGGCAACAGTGGCCGTTACTACTATGGAGGATGGAGAGAAGCAAGTTGATATCTCATTCCGTGACGACCTGCTGGTGCTCGAAACGTGCGCCGACTCGACCCAGACCTTGATTGCGCTAGCAAATGGCTTGAAGCCGCCGACGCCGCCGAGCAAGGAAATCAAGTACAGGACAAACGTTATGCCTGTGGAAGACCTACTCTCGTCTATCTCTGCTGAAGCTTTCGGAAACCCTGAGGGCGAGTATGACTTTGATAACGACTTTGCCATTGCCCAGGAACTGGCGGGAGATGCTGGGGACGACGAAGCGAGCGACATAAGCCAGCTGGAGTTCCATGACGACTACTACGGCGAGGTCGATGTGGGCGAGAAGCTATTCGATGCTACAGCATCTTCGTTGGGGTCGTTGCCGGCCTCTCAAGGAACAAATGTGAGCGACCCGCACAATTTCAACAGCAAGGCCAGCACGGACAGTGACTTGGAGGATACACACCTTGTTGTGCATGACGATTGGTTCGCTAGTGATGCCTCAGAGAAGGGCACGGCGAAGGTGTGGAATTCAGCCAGGAACACCTACGACCGGGCGCCGCCCGAACTTGTTAAACGCAGCCCGCTGAAGGTTTCCGTGCGAGACGTCCACATCATTTGGAACCTCTTTGACGGGTACGACTGGGTGCATACGCGTGATGTCATCACGAAGGCGGTCCACGAGGTGGAGGTGAAGGCTAATGAGCGGCGTGCTCGAAACGATGGGCTGAACGTGTATGATGAGGACCTTGAGGATGAAGAGGCAGTAATTGGTGACTTTTTGTTCAATTCCATCTACATCGGAATCCCGGCGAACCGCGATGCGCGAGATTTGGCTCGGGCTATTAACCACGATCTCAACGACAACGCGACCGAGACGGAGTCCATTGCAACCACGGCATTTACGACCAGTACCGCACGGGCTGGTGGTGCGCAGAGATCCGGTCCGAGGTTGAAGCTCAATCGCAGCAAGAGACACAAGATTACGTTTGAACTTCGGGGTGTGGATGTAGATCTCATTGCATTCCCTCCCGGCTCGGGAGAGACAGAAAGCTCTATCGACGTTCGCGTCAAGAACCTTGACATTTTTGACCATGTACCGACATCCACTTGGAAGAAGTTTGCAACCTACGACCAGGATGCCGGCGAGAGAGAGATGGGATCGAGCATGGTACATATTGAGATGCTCAACGTCCGTCCCTTGCCCGACTTGGCAGCCTCCGAGATTGTCATGAGAGTTACGGTTCTGCCGCTTCGGCTTCACGTTGACCAGGATGCCCTGGACTTCATCACAAGATTCTTTGAATTCAAGGATGACGATGCGGTTGTTTCGCAATCACCTACCGATATGCCGTTCCTTCAGAGGGCCGAGGTCAACGACATCCCCGTCAAGCTCGACTTTAAGCCGAAGAGGGTGGATTATGCCGGACTGAGATCGGGACGTACGACTGAGTTCATGAATTTTGTTATCCTCGACGAGGCTCGCATGGTCCTTCGACATACCATTATCTATGGAGTGTCAGGCTTTGAGAGGCTGGGCAGGACGTTGAATGACATATGGATGCCCGATGTAAAGAAAAACCAGCTTCCAGGTGTGCTCGCCGGCCTTGCTCCCGTACGCTCCCTTGTTAACGTCGGGAGTGGATTCCGGAACTTGGTCGAGATACCTTTGAAGGAGTACAAGAAGGACGGCAGGATTGTGCGAAGTATTTCAAAGGGCGCAACTGCCTTCGTCCGCACGACGGGCACAGAAATCATCAAACTCGGCGCCAAAGTCGCAGTCGGAACGCAATACGCGCTCCAAGGCGCCGAGGGCCTGTTGGTACAAAGGCCGGAGCCGGAACCCTGGGAGCTAGATGAGAACGACTCGGAGGAACCGCGGCAGATCAGCCTGTATGCGGACCAGCCGATCAACGTCATCCAGGGTTTACGTGGTGGATATGCGAGCCTCTCTCGAGATCTGAACCTCGCGCGGGATGCCATTATTGCGGTTCCCGGCGCGGTGATGGAAAGCCAGAACGCTCAGGGGGCTGCAAGGGCTGTTTTGATGAGGGCACCTACTATCATATTTAGGCCTGCGATTGGAGCGACGAAGGCGCTTGGGCAGACGTTGCTTGGGGCTACGAATTCTCTTGATCCTCACAACAAGAGAAGGGTGGAAGAGGTATGTTTTCCTTTTTTGTCCCCGGTGTTTTCTGATCTTGCATCCTTGTACTAACAATTCGTTCCCCTTTAGAAATACAAGAAGCGATGAGCCAGCAGCGGGCTACCTACCACGAGGAAGTCTTGCAACCACGGGACTCTCCATCCAAACATTGTGTGATTTTTTTCGTTCTGCATTCTTAAGTATCACTCAGGTCAAGTTTGATTTTCCCGTGCCGTTTCTTACATGGCACTTCGGCACATGGCACTTGGAGCATCGTAGGGAACATGCATCATAGATTGCGAAAGCGCGGCGCCGGCCCACTCTTTACACGTTGGACTTTTCTTTTCTTCTAGTTTTTTTTCGTTTTCGGTTTCACTTTTTCTCTACTACACACTCTCTCGGCGTTTCCTTCTAGATGTGTCTCCTACTATTGCGCACTGCGTTCCGTCGCAGTTCACGATTAGAATGCCCGTTTTGGAATGGAAGGGACATGACATTTGCTTTTTAGTTATCCGAGAATGCATCATCCACGGGGTTCGGTCGAAGCCCCTTTGAAGTTTAGCTGCTAGTTCTGTTTTTGAGTTATGGCTCTTGAATCTGGCTCAAATTGGACCTTTGTACCCTCACTGAATGGAAATACGGCAGTTTTGAGCTTTACCGTCCGCTGTCGTCTTACTTGAACTTGTCCCTAAAACGTTATGATTGTCCGTGAAGGCAATGGTCGATGTTGCACCATCAGTCACTAACTCGCCTAGTGAGCCTCATTTCGAAGCGAAGGAAGAGGATGCATGCAGCCCGGAACTATCTCCGCGTCCGCGTGGGGGCTCTTCGGCGAATTTTGCCTGTAAAATGGGCAGTTGAGACACCCATTTCCAAGCAGCATCGCATCCGCTGCCTAAAACAAGGTTAAAACTTGTCAGATTTTGGCTCCTCGGGCCTCAAAGTCAGACCGAAACCGACTGCACTGGTCCAGTTCGACCAAGACACTAATAAACTACTGCATTCCCAGTACTTGGCCAGGTCGATGGTGTGCGACCGAACAATACTTCGTTTGAACAGAACAATAGGCGCGATGCTCCCCAATTTTCAAGGAACACGAATCGCCATCTGCTGATTGGCATTCTGAACATCCCGTTTTGGAGCATCTCCCGAGTCCCGCCCAATGAAAGACACATGCAGGTCAGACCCTGTTAATTACGCCATTGCTATCATCGACGACGTCTTGTGCCCTCCTACTCTAAATCCTACCCTCTCGATCCCGCGTTGCCGTCTTGGTGTCTTTGCCTTCGCGCTGGGATTGATTATATATTCCCAAGGTCCCCACAGGTTCCGCATGGATGCAGGTGTTAAGGGTGAGATCGACAGTCTTGATATTAGACTTACGAGCTCTACAACTCCACACACCACGGCCGAAACAGGCGCATAAACGCTCTATCCTGCCGCAGTCCGAACGCTTACCGGAACCGGAACCGGAACCGGAACAATGTCCGACGACATAGAGGCCGGGAAGAAAGTGAATCTGGTGGTGCCAGATACCAAGCGCGCCGGGAGCCAATACAGTCTTGATGCTAGCTCGACTGAAGATACCATCATCCCTCATGGAGCCTTGGATCCAGTTTATGAAGCAAAGGCGCGAGTCCTTAACCGCGCGGTACGTGGATAACTATCGTAATTTTCTACCTATACCTCCCCTTCCCCCGCAGTGAGGGAGCTCATTGTTCCTAATACACGGGGGCTCACTATCCGGCCCCGCGGTGGTGCTTTATAGATCCAAAATATCGGTATGGGATGGTACCAATGGCAGCTCTTCATCGTGGTCGGTTTCGGCTGGGCAAGCGACAACCTCTGGCCCATAGTAACGTCCCTCATCTTCACCCCTATCACAAATGAGTTCTCACCCAGCCGCCCGCCCCTCCTCACCCTAGCGCAGAATATCGGCCTTCTCGCTGGCGCCATGTTTTGGGGTTTCGGGTGCGACATCTTCGGGCGCAAGTGGGCCTTCAACCTGACGCTGGGGCTCACGGCGGTCTGGGGCACCGTGGCGGCGAGCTCGCCCAATTTCGCTGCCATCGGCGTGTTTGCGGCCCTCTGGTCGTTCGGCGTGGGCGGGAACCTCCCCGTCGACTCGGCCATCTTCCTCGAGTTCCTGCCGCCGACGCATCAGTACCTACTCACCGTGTTATCGATAGACTGGGCCATCGCGCAGGTTATCGCTACACTGATCGCGTGGCCGTTGCTGGGTAATCTCACCTGCCAGCAGGAAGAGGAGAACTGCACCAAGAGCAAGAACATGGGCTGGCGCTACTTTGTCATCACCGTGGGCGGTCTCACCCTCATCATGTTCCTTATCCGGTTCCTCTTGTTCACCATTTACGAGTCGCCCAAATACCTCATGGGCAAGGGCCAAGACGAGGAAGCCGTCCGCATCGTCCACGAAGTCGCGCGCCGGAACGGAAAGACGTCGAATCTCACGATCGACGACCTCAAAGCCTGCGAACCCGAGGGCTACGTCGCGCAGACGAACACGACCGCCGCCGTCAAGAGACACCTCGAGAAACTAGACTTTAGCCACATCCGCGTCCTCTTCTCCTCGCCCCGCCTCGCCCTGAGCACCGGCCTCGTCATGACCGTCTGGGCCCTCATCGGCCTCGGCTACCCGCTCTACAACGCCTTCCTACCCTACATCCAAGCGACCCGAGGCGCCGACTTCGGCGACGGCAGCACGTACCTCACCTACAGAAACAGCCTCATCATCGCCGTGCTCGGCGTTCCGGGGGCTCTGCTGGGCGGTTGGCTCATTGAGCTGCCGCGCGTCGGGAGGAAGGGCACCTTGTCGGTGAGCACGGCGCTGACGGGCGTGTTTCTGTACTGCTCGACGACGGCTCTGGATAGTGAGTCGTTGCTGGGGTGGAATTGCGCTTTTAGCTTTTTTAGCAACGTTATGTATGCTGTGCTGTATGGATTCACTCCCGAACTGTTCCCGACGCCGCAGCGGGGGACCGGGAATGCGTTGGCGGCTACGTGTAACCGGGTATTCGGTATCATGGCTGTAAGTCCTTTTTCCGCCTCCTCACCCCCTTCTTCTCTTTTTTTCAGGTTTACATTTGGCAGTACTAACTTTATTGATACTTTGTATGTAGCCCATCGTCGCCATGTTTGCGAACCTCCAAACTTCCGCACCAGTCTACACCAGCGGTGCACTGTTTATCGCCGCTGGTATTCTCGTGATCATCCTGCCATTTGAGTCTAGGGGCAAGGCGGCTTTGTGAGGAGCGAAGGGAATTTGTGGCACCATTTCATTTTTGCGACTGTCTGGAACACAACGATCTTGACGTGGATGTAATCGATGAATAAACAAGGATCTTTATGCAGGAGGATGCGGGTTGAGACATGAAAATAGCAGGAGGTCCCCAGAGATTCTCACCTCACTACCAAACCCTTCACATTCGAATGTTAGGCAACTGTGACTGCCCAAGCTACATCGACTATGTTCAGGCCACGAACTCGGCAGGCTACTCTCCAGTGTTCCTCATTCTGTCAGCCTAGCTCTACACCCGTTCCTATTACTTAGTAGTCTCTTGAGAGTTCGGCCTTGCTTAGCAGCTGGAATATATGCGGATAATAAACCATTCGCTGTGAGGGGAGGCTCTGGACTAGCACATGAGGCCAACCTTAGGGCGCATGTGGCCACATGGATCCCCAGGCTCTCCTTAAACATCATAAGAGCAAGTATAAGTAACGAACAAGGGACGAAAAGCAGCATTATAACTAGCTTATTGTAAACGTCTACGTCATACAGAAGTATAGCTAAGACACCAGTGGGAAATCATCAAAATGGCAGCGTCTTCCCCGCTGTCGAGTCAAGATACGTGAGAGTCATATAGCCTGTGGGTACTTAAAAAAACGACGAGCCTTAATCTGAGCAGGCATCAGCGCTAATGTCTACTTGAGGCATTCCAACAAAACTGCATTCCTCCACTCCTCAAACTCAGGCGGATTCTTTATATCCAGTGAGCTCTCGAATAGTTTTATGTGAGTGCTTGTCTTGCTTCTCCGGCCTCTATAGGCTAATTTCAGCAGCTTCTTAGCTTCCGATGAGGCTTCCTTATTGACCTGGAACTCCCAATGGCGGATTCCCTTCACGCGATCGACATGTCCAACATCGATGCGAAAGTCATCATTGCTCCAAGCTATCCGGGAGGAGCCCGGGCTATCATCTGCCGCCGCCCTGTCTTTTAGGTTTTCGTAGATTTTCTCGCCCCCTTTCTTGAGGTCAAGAAGCTTCTCCAATTGCCCCCTGATCTTGTCCTTCGGGGATCCCTTCGGAGGACGGTCTCGATGCGTAGACTTGGTGTCGTTTTCGCTATCCTAGCCATCATCAGGAGGTGGCGTGTCCCCTCCAGAACGCTAGAGTCGTGTTAGAGCTTAATACAATTCAAAACGCCGCGTCTGTTTGGACTTTACCAAGTAACTCAATCCTCAAATTGCCGAACCGGCCATGAGTACAGGAACAATCACAGGGGCGGCCGCCACACCTGCCGCTGTTGTAGCCACTGTCGCTGTAGTCGCCGTTGCTGCCGCAGCCCCCCCGGCACCAGCGGCGGCTGCAGCGGCAGCAAGATTGCTAACGGACGCCGCAATTATTGGAGCTGAAGAATATGCGCCAGCGGCACATAGCCCGGTCAAGCCAATTACTAGTGCGTCACCGGCGGTGATGAGGGCCGGGAGCGCTATCAAAAAAACGGCAGGCATCTTCAAGGAGATTTCAAGACGAGGTGTCAGTAGCTTGAAATGGAAATTGGAAAGAGGCCAAAACGGAATGCAATAGACTTCAGATGAGATACGGTGATTTTCAAATAGGCGTGTATGTGTGCCTAAGAGAGGGTTGTGTCGGGTAGTTATATTTATATTCTGCAGGAAAATACTTTGATTCCTGATTCTCAGGCATCAAGAGCAGATGCGCAGGACCGGCCAGATGGACGGGAAGTAGATTGACAAAAAGCAACATTGAAGCTTTAATTTGTAGAAGTGAAAATATACCTATAGGTAAGGAAGGGCCTTCGATTTGTTGAGGACTTCCCCATCTGCAACTTTCCCTCATGTAGTTCTCGTGAACAAGAGGTAGTATCATGCATCACCCCAAGCACTACTCCCAAATATACGAGACAATAACGTCAGTCCTCGAGGATAACACAGCAAAATAAATACATCGGAAAAAGGCCGAGTCAAAGTATGTAGGTTTCTCATGCTCGACGGAACTAGTAGGACAACTCAGCCTACCCCCGCACAGGCCTTGAAGCTGTATTGACGGCGCGAGAGCTCGAATGTTCTTGCACGACTGGAGCATATTCTAATAACAGTGAGAGCCAACTCTTCTCTATTAACGGGCTCAAGGGCACCTTATTCTACCTAGAGCTGTTCAACGAGTTCTAGAACCATCCAAATAATCAGAATCGAGTGGCCACCGCTTTGATGCCAGTCAGAAGTTATGTAGTTGATCCAGTGAAACTTGCTTTTGGCAAGCACAATGACGACGGCGAGCTTCCAGAAAATATTTGGACCAAATCATGGGAGATCTGCCCATGGTCACACTGGACATTACTTAGAAAAGGAATGTAAGCTCTTCAAGCTGTTTATTCTCCCACAAGAGGGGCCATGCCTGAGGAGTATGTGCTCCGTAGAGTCAGTCAGTCTCCTTGCACTACTTTGAAATCAACTAGTTCTCTAATATAACACTTCGCGTGGAGTTAGAAACTGTCCTTCAGATAAATCATCAAGGTGCGTTCTTCAATGGATGAACGCTTCTTCAACTTTGAGCATTTTAAGCCTCTCGTGTCATTTCAGTCCTCAATGGCCTTGGGGATTATGTAGCTGCTAGAGGACCGTTGACGACATTCGAGGCTTCTCTCGGGGCTGTAATTTAGCTGCGACGTTCATTACCGGCCTCCCGATAGATTAGCCGTCCGCTCACCCCTTGTTCAAGTGCGGTGTGTTTCTCTGTGTGGGGGCACCTTGTGATCCAGCTACTCTCCACGCGGGTAGGTGGTCTTTTTGGGTTTCACAGGAAACGGCAAGGCCGACAGGAATATTGACATTAGAAACGTATGGGCCTCAACCACGGCGGGGTCCATGAGGTATCGGGCTCTCAGGGGTATGTTGTCCGCTCCATGGCGGATGAGGACGTGGTTCGCGAGGCCCACTTTCATCAGCGATGCAGGAAGTAGTACAAGTAAGTTCCAGGCCGTATCAAGTGACGAAACGCTTTGCTTCCTAGTGCGAATAGCTTTGGTCTCATTTTCTTGGGAATGTGACAACTCAGGGCCACTCCAGTTGTGACCGTTAACGTGACCCTGATACCTGCCCTGTCTTCAGATCTACTATTCTCCTGGGGTGTTTCTCGGCGAGGAGAAAGACCGATAGGAGGGATGCTATCGAGAAAAAAAGCATAACTCTCATCTGTTGCGAGTAGCCCGTCGCGTACACAGTTCTTGTTTGCGTCTGCAGGTCGAGTGGTAGCGGTTTGATGTTTTCCGAGGACAAAAGTATCGCCGCCACTTGTTCTGGAGTAAGGAACCGCGAGGTCTGGGCCTTGATGTAGTTGACCAAGAGGGCGGAGCAAATGGTAAGTCCAATTGTACCGCCCAATACGCGACCCTGCGTGACAGAGCCCATGGTGATAGCTGAATTACTTATCAATCCAAGTATCCGAAAAAGAGGCGAAGATGGAAAACACATACCCATATCCTTTTCTTTCACAACCAGAGGCGCCATTATCAATATAGTGCTGAGGTTGAAGCCAAATCCTAGGCCCATGATGGCCTGGTAACCGTATTGAGCGGGAGGGATTCGATGATCGGAGGAATCTATGGAACTATACAGACCAACTCCTATAGTCTGCAGCGACCCGCCTAAGATGAGGAGATAGAGGGGTGGGACCCTTAGCTTCGATATAAAAAGGCCAGAGAGAGAGCTGGCAACGGGAGAGAGTAAGAGGAGAGGCAACAAGCGAATGCCGGCGCTAACAGCAGTCATCGAATTAACGGTCTGCAGCCTCTGGGGAATGTTGATGATGGCCCCCATGAAGGGGAACCCAGTCAGGAAACCATTTCTGTCAGTGCCCAACAAGCGTTAGTAAGGTAAGGGCACCTAGTTCTTATTGTCAAAACGGAGCAACTTACACGAGCAACCCCAAAACAAATCTATTGCAGGCAAGCCTCTAGGGGAACAGAGGCTCGCAGCCGATATTCCAGAGGGAAAGTTTCCTTTCCCAGGCGACGAAGACAAGCCACAGAGCACCGGATATGACGAAGATGGATATTATTACTCCACTGTTCCACGCATAAGCTACGCCACCCTGTTGCAGTGCAAAGATGAGAAGAATGGATGCGGCCAGGGATAAGAACGCCCCAAGGTAGTCGATACGTTTCCACATCCTTTCGGCAACCAAGGAATGGAAAAAATTGGCCGATTTTCCGTAAGGAAATCCAAAGGGGATTGAGAAAGCTAGCAAGGCTGCTGCCACCAACCCACCGGGTCCACTATGGAAAAGAGTTGAGAGTTAGCAAGGGTGGTTGGTGTCACTGCGGAACAGTGTACTATCATTATTGGTCAACAAACTTGAGAAGGAAGACCCAGCGCCAGGTCGTGTTATCGGCAATAGCTCCTCCGAGAAGCGGACCGAGAACGCTAGAGATGGCGAAGACAGATGTGATGATCGTAACGTAGGTCGCATATTTCGCTGGCGGAACCATTAATGGCACCATGATTGTCGATAACGAGTAGATTCCCGAGGCACCCATTCCCTGGAATGCCCGAGATATGATGCTATTATGCGTTTATGAGGAGCAAGTAGCCATAGGGCGAGCCAATGGGGATGGCGAGGAGGACGTGGTGGGATGTTTAGGGATCGCAACGTACAGCATCAGCATGGAATTGGAGAGGCCACAGGCGATGGAGAAGACTGTGAACAGAGTGATGGCGCAGAGAAGCATGAGTTTGCATCCAACAATGTCACTCAACTTCGCATAAATGACGAGGAACCCTGGAGGATGTCACTAGTGAGTAGCTAGGATAGTTAAGGAGATTCAGCGAGGATTGAGCCGACTATGAGAGACATACCCGTGTAAGTTAACAGGTAGGACGTCACGACCCAGCCGCTCCTATCGAAGCCATGGAGGGCATCAACGATGGGCACGAGAGCGGTACTGACAATGGTTGTTTCGAGAGTGGACAGCAGTAGGCCCATGCAGAGACTGTATTGACAAGGCATGGTTTCAGTGGCAGATCATCATTACAGTGAAGGAAGGGCAGAAGAGGGTTAGAGGCAGTCAAGAAGACGCAGAGCACGGTTACCTACGCTGCTGTCAGGGCATGTAAGCGCCAGTCGGTATGGTAGACTTTTACCTTCATCTCCTCGGAAAGGCCAATCTCCAATTGTGGCCCAATTTCGGCATTGTTGGCATCGCCGGAAACCGGTCCGGCAACTACGTCGGCGCCAGTCTTGGTTTCTGTGCTGTTATCCACAGGTGGGTTTTGTAACTTTTGTTCGACTGGGTCCAAGGGGCCGGATTGTTTTTGCTGGCCAGCTTCAGGCGCAGAAGCCATAGTGGTAGACACAACAACTTGAAGAAGCGCGGCAGGATGGAGAACGCGAAGCGACAAGAGTCCGCGATGAAGGATGGAGATTATGATGGAAGCATCAATTGATTGTGTGCATGAGGCGGTGGAAGGGGGGATGGGCAAATGGACTTCACCCCATGGTTGGGGACAGCGTGGATAATGTTGGCGAATTGGGGGGGACGAGCTTCGTATAATGGACAGGTAGGATTGTAGGATTGCAGGATTCTAGCGCAGACGGCAGAAATTACGACAGTACGAAGTACCTTAATTGTACTCTCGTGCTCGAGGCACCAAGGCCAAACACACACGTATTTGATCTTCAATTCTTCATCATCGTTGACGTTGGTCAGGGGCAGAAAATAATCCGATATTCAATACTCAATTTTTCTGACGTTACACAACGCCAACGAAACAGCTCTGCACTTCCTGTTCTGTTCTTTGGTCTAGATTTACTCCCTTGGTAGCGAGCGACATGTGCAGGAAGTTCTACTTTAACCTTTAGGTTGCCAGGTTTGGTCACATTAGATTCGAGATGTCGCATGCATCTAAAAACAACATTTCATGGATGACGCCTTGCTATCTTCTGTCAACGAGAGTATGCTCACAATGGGAATCTACGAGGACCAGTTGGCCCGCACGCCGGCTCTCATGGGGTGCTGGTAGCAGTTGCGTTCAATGGGAGACGCGTCCAAGTTATGATGATGATTTCTATAATTTATAGATCTTGTACCTTTGAACTAGCAATAGCGTCGACGTCGTCTTGCAAGTGACTTAATAGCAGTCGTTGTCGTTGTTTCCTCGCGACCAACTAGTTATAACCCTAACCCTAACACTGGCCTTATATATATTTTGAGATATAACTTACATGGTTTTCTTAACTGAGAGTATTTACCATAAAGTTTACTTATTGTAATATCCAGCGAGCCGCAGATACGCTAAGGTAATGCAGAGAATACGTCGAAAGGTCTCGACAGGGTATGAAGAACTGGCACCCTTTGATCTGTAGCCTGCAGCGGCGTTTAGTCAGATCATGCATGATCTCCAAATCAAGGGACTCTTGCGTCTGTCCCCATCTAGATATCTGTCAGGTATCACAACAAAGGGATTGATCGTCCTCGAGAGCTCCACATGTTCGCCAATTGTTCCTCACTGAGCCGGAGAGAGAGCTCACAACACTCGATAATGCAGGACATACAATCGACCTCGAGCCATGGAAACACTATCCTTGGCAGGTACCCGAGGGCCAGACACACCTCGGATGCTGTGGGATGGTGGATTTTGGTGCCGAATGGTTCCGCGCTGGCGCCTAGTGTCCGCACTAGTGGGTTGGTGGGTGAAGCAAGTTTGAGAAGCGAGTATTACGAAGTACTATCTCCTATTTTGGGCGGCTAACAGATCCCTTTTGACTCTGCCGGGAGAAGACTGGTCGGGCCAGTTGAGATGTCTTGCCATGCCTAAGTGTCAGGGATAAACTCGTCGACCAGTTTGGAGTACCTCCCAATCTTTCCATTTGATAGAGTCTCATCGCAGTGACCAATTGCTGTCTTCTCGAATCTTCTAGCCTTCCCGACAAAAAATGGCTGCCTTCTCCCGTTCTATTTTCCTCATGCTTCACGGCTGCAACGTATTCTTTCTAGTCTAGAAACTGTTGTACTAGCCCAGGGCTCTTAGGATTGCCTTCCTCATCATAGTTCCACGGGGCGTCCATCGCTGCGGGAACTATTGAAAAGGTCAAAGGGAAATCTCCGAATATCTCCCACGGTCCGGCGAAGGCTGTTTCCCAGTCAATGACGCTGAGGATATTATATTTGTCATCAACAATGATGTTGTTGTGGCCAAAATCGCCATGACAAAGAGGAAAGGGGCCGTGATCGCGAACAGATAGTCTACTAGCAAGACTGCGAAAGCATTCCGGGAAGGACGAGACCGAATGGATAATTTCGGCAGCGTACGGACCGGATACTGTCCGTAGTTTCTCGTCTGACAGAGGAAACTTGGCCTTGGCCGCCCACGCTTCGAAAAACTCGGTTGCCGTATCGAATGGACCACCAAGCCCAGGTATCGGCCCTGCTGGCAGCTGCCATCCTCATCAATAGAGATAATAGACCCGATCTTAGGTAGCTGTACTGTAGACAACTGGACCTAGAATATTTATGGGCTATAATTCTCCACCACACGGACCTAATTGTAGCCCGGGCCGATGTCGGGAAGAAGGGTGCACTTGATTCTATCCCGCTTCTCAGCAGCGTACTCTAGGAGTGCACGCCAATTAACAGACTCTAAAAACAATTCGGCCCGCGAACGGATCGGGCCTTCCTGTAAAGAAGGGAAATAAGTCCACTTATACCCGGAAAATTCCCCGGAATTTCTTTGACCGGCCATTGAAGCTAGTGAGGACTGAAAGTTAAAGTTTAAGGGCGTCCAAGTTCAAGCTCGCGATGGATTAGCCATGCTTGTTGCTTGGTAAAGGTTGCCTGGAGGGCAAAGGGAAACGGTGGAATTGATTGACTGCGGCTCGATCGGCCCGTCCCGAGAATTTGCCGGTAGGCCCACTCCTAACGACAGCTACCTGAACGTGGTCTTTGAGCTCGCGAAGACAGGTGCGTAGTTAGACGACACTTGTACGGAAGCAGTCCTGTACTTCTTTGAGGGATCCAACTTTGAAAATACATTTACCCCAGGCTTGCAGAAAGATGGGAGTGACTCTAGCTGTTTATCCCCAAAAAGTTGCGCTGCCTCGATTGGATGACTTGGGAACGTATCAGGCCGCTATGGTTATCCCTGGACCCTTTGCCACAGTCGAGTTTTGTAAGGGATGGGATGGAGCTTACGGATGCCCTCCCGTTTCTCCCACATCTTCCCGCTCCAAGACCACACCCGCCTTCTCTATGGCTGGAATAAGAGAAACATCGTGGATGCGACGAAACCCCCCGCATGCGCGGAGGGACTTCGGGGGGTTGGGATATGACGTACTCGCTCGAGGATGCTTAACCTGTCTGACCCGTGTTGCAGTATTCGAGTTCGAGCGTCTTTATACCTATCAGGCTCTTTTCGGTTCACTTTCCTTCACAGCCTTTCCCGCATCGTCTTAGTCAGTCAACAGAGGCGCCATATCGAGCTTTTAGACAAGGCACCTACTCTTGTATTCATGCAGCCCATCCCTGCGTACGGTGAGAGTATGTACCAAAAGCCTCTTCGCCGCGGCCAGCGCGGAAGACTCCTCCAATTCTCCCAAGGTTGGACTGGGAATATCGGGCATGAATTGGCCTGCTGCATTAAAGGTGCCATCCCTTTCAGTGCCAGCTGAATTGTGATTTGCCACCGGGTCGGCGTCTACACCACCTCGCTTCAACACGAAATGATGGCTGCCAATGCCATGTCCTCTCCGTTTGCGCCAACTTACATGTATTGATAACTTGCAGGGCAGTGCTGGCAAGGCTTGCTCACTCCAGACTGCAATTGGTGCCCGCAGGTGTTCAAAAATTGTTGATCATCGATGCGTGCTTGCCCCCTCACTTTGTACGACCCATCAGGTTCAAGCACCTCTTTACGTTACGCTATGAACGGATATAAATTTAATACCACACAAGAAGGCCGAAAGCTACGACTAATCCTCCTGTCCATCCACGAAGTCCACCGTCTTCACATTGTTCGATCAGTTTCCGGTTCCCTATATTAAGTGACAATCTTCTGCCTGAGCTGATATAGCACCATGAAGCTCCCTCTGTTAGACGGCGGTTCAGCCAATCGCGGCGATAACAGGTCTGCACTTGGTCAGGAAGCTAGTCTTGGAAGATTGTACGACGCCAACACGGATAGGGTCCTCAGCAATAAGTTTCTGCGAACCGAGGCTCCCCCTCCCGGATCTTTTGAGAGCAAGGAGAAGAGTAGCATCAGTTTCAAGCACGCAATCTCCGATTCTCTTCAGGAGAGATACTCCAACCTCGGTGCATCTGCCGATGTTAGCGCCAGCCTTCTCTGCGGATCTATCAACGCTGGTTGGAGAGCTGATTACCTCTCTTCCAGCAGGAGGAAATCTCATGTCCTGCAAGCATCCGTGGTTTGCACCGTTCACACCCGATATGAATATCTCAATTTGGGCGCCCACGGGCTCGAAGGAAATTTGAACTTCAACGCCCTCGAGACCGCTGGTGCGACGCATGTCATCTGCGGCATAGTCTGGGGAGCGCAGACTTCAGTCACCGTACGGGTCACATCGGCCGAATCGAGTGAATCTCGCAAGTTCACGTCAGGTCTCGGCACTGAACCAAAAGGAGAAGATGAAACCGGGAGAAACAAGTCAATTCAGAGTCTCCTCAGTCGAATAGTCAACTGTATTGGCCAGGTAAATCTGGACGGAAAGCTCAGTCTAGATGACGAGACCAGGTCAAGAATTACAGAACTGGACTTTTCTATTTCCGGTGACGCTATCGATGATTTCGAGACAACTCCGAGGAATGTTGAGGAGTTCATCGAGTTTCTCCACAAGATACCTTCATCCTTCAAGGCGGCTAGGGACGGCAAGGCGGTTCCTATCGAGTTTGAACTGCGGCCCATTGACGATATTGCCCGCGAGTTCAAGAAAGAGTTGACGAGGGAGATCCTTTTCCACCGCCTAGAAACAAGCTGCGTCAATGATTGCGTCGAGCTCCTTGAGGAATTAGAGATGGTTTGTCAAGAGCTTCAAGATTATCACGACCTTCTCGAGGAACACTCGTATTGTATTCCTAAAGACCATATCCGAAAAGTGAAGGGTATGCTAGGATCATCAAAAAAGAAGCGGAGTGATTTTCTGAAGGACATGAGAGACATACTCTGTCGCATCCGGAAGGAATCGGCGGATGTTTCAGAGCTTAAGGACTGCTTTGACCAGGTTAACGACTATAAGAAGCCGACGAGGTACAACGAGATCATCGCCAAGTACGGTAGCAAAATGGCCATGGCCAGCCAGCTTCGGGGTTTGGGAGCCATCTACGTCAAGAACAATCAATTTGAGATACAATCCGCTATCCACAACCCCCACGAGAAGGACCTACTTGTCCTTCACTACAGTGAAGAGACACGGGGCATGTCTGATTGGGCGGAGCACTTCCGCCTTGCCATACAACTACTCTATGAGCGGGAACTGAGACTCATGGTAGTTGACCATGACGTCGGGGTGCCGGACGTCTTGAAAAGACCTCTCATAGAGCAATTCAGGGGAGGTCGACTACTTGTGGATGACGTGGTGGCATCCTACAAAGAACTGAGCGATAAGTCTATTATAAGGTGTGATGATCCGAGCCAATTTCAGCCGTTCAACGGAACAATTGCCCCGCTCTCGAGGCGAGTCGTTCGAATTCCCTGCCCCGGGCCCAACTGCCATGAGTCAGGAAAGTATGTTTGGACGTGCGCGAAGTGCAGGCGTCTCGTATGTTATGGGGTTACGGACGACTTCATATACTGCAGCTGTGGACGATACCCGCCTTCGCAGAGTGTGTTCAAATGTAAAAATATTATCCATGGGCCCGAGTTCTCTAGGTATCAGGAAGCCACTTTGCAGGACCTGCTCAAGAATCTCGATGAGTCTGAGGTTTATAATGTTCTGGTCATGGGTGAGACTGGAACTGGGAAGTCGACCTTCATCAATGCTTTCGTTAATTATGCCAATTTTGAGACTCTAGAGGAAGCTCTGAACGACACGGAACTGGTGCGGTTTGCTGTTCCATCGGCGTTGACTCATGAGATCGAAGGCGGCGAAATGGTTGACGTGACGCTCGGAGAAAGCACTGAGAACGAGACCCTATCCCGCGATGGACAGTCGGCCACTCAACGAGGCACAATTTACAGCCTAGAGATGGATAACGGAAAGAGCATACGTCTCATAGATACTCCTGGCATTGGGGACTCGAGGGGTATCCGATACGACGATGCGAATATCAAGGATATTCTCACAACCCTCGAACAGGTCGACAAGCTTAGCGCGATTCTGATTCTCCTTCGACCTAGTCAATCGCGCCTAACCCCGACATTCCGGTTCTGTTTAATTGAGCTATTCCGTCACCTTCACCGCAGTGCCATCAGAAACGTCATGTTTGGGTTTGCCTTTGCCAGTGGCACACAATACAAGGCCGGAGTAGTTGAAAGGCCTCTGCAAGAACTTCTACGGAGCCTCAACGTTGGTCTTATACTGGGTCAAGGGAACAAATACTTTTTCGATTCGGGTTGGTTCGCATATCTTGCTGCATGCAAGAAGAAAGGCCGCGAACTCCCCGGCAAGGATTGCCACGAAGAAATGTGGAGGAGATCTGCCGAAGAGACGGGACGGTTCATTGCAACGGTGATGCAGTTACCCACCCACAATGTCGGGGAGACGCTCAACTACAATCGTATCAGAAACGTCCTGGAGCGAATGGCGAAGCCGCTCACCAGCTTTTCTAGCGCCATGAAGAAGTCCCAGCTGGAACTGCGAGCCCTTAGGGAGAACTTGGCGGCGTTGGACGAAACGGATAAGGACTTAGCTGAAAAGCTCGAAAAATTCAAGCTGACCGTGAGGGTACCCGTAAGATACAATCTCAAAAGATCTATGATGGTGTGTTCAGAGGAGAAATGCAGCACCTATATGGAAGACGAAGAGGGCCACAGGCAACGAGTCTTCAATCCCGAATGTCACAGCGACTGTGATCTCGGAGCCCCCCCAGAAGCCCCTGGTCATTCCGACGTGAGAAGATGCTACGCATTCCGAGGCTGGCTTTTCTGGTACGGGTACCCGTGCTATAAGTGTAAGCATCCATGGGAAAGCATATGCATATCTCCTACAGGTTCAAGGATGAGGAGAGGTTGATTGAAGACAAGAACATAAGAGGCCAAATCCAGAACAATGAGGACGCCAAACGCCAGCTCAAAGCCAAGCTGAACCTTGCCCAAGCCACGATCGAGGAAATTGAAAAGGAGGCGGCTCAGATCAAAGATGCTCAGGCCTACTTCGGCTTCTACCTCAAGGATGGTGGGGTGGTAACATACAACGACGCGACGACCACACACCTTGCGTACCAGATCCGAAACGCAGAGCTTGAGGGAAGGGCCGCCGATGCTGCAGAGTTAAGGCAGCAGTATTCCGAGTATGAGTCTAAACTCGAGGGGCTGACGAAACTCATTGTCGAGGGAGGAGAGCGTCGGCCCGGGGCTCTGAAGATGGATGAAATCATCGAGGGACTCAAGGATATGAAGACCTTTGGCCAGTACCTGGGCTCCGCTCTCGACCAAAGCAGTCCGGTGGTGCTCGAGAATCGTTTTCAGACAGTCGTATGCACACCAAAGAAAAAATGGTCTCTAAAAGCTAGGTGGAAATATCTCTGGGGTGAGTGAAGGAACCACTGGTCTCTCAAGAATCCGGAACAGCTTTAGAGGAAACTCATGTGGTCCAGAATGTCTTATGATATATAACATGGAGCTCAGTCAATAGAGATGTACGCATTAAATGCTATCAACAACCGAGCGTCACTTTTCCTGCCAAGTCTTCCACATCGTTGTACATAGGGACGGGACCGGCGCGAGACTCTTAACAGAAGTATCAGCTGTAACTGGGCATCGTTCCAGAGGCCTTATTAACCGCTCTAATTCGAGATTCTTTGGAGATCGGCGGACGACGGCTTCTCCATCAACCAATCCAAGGAAACTAACACGTTTATGGAGAGTGGGCGTCTGCTTATTAAAGTTCAGAGCCTCGATGGCCCTGCGCTCGTAGTTTTTGGAGGCGGGTTGGTGGAAGCTCTAGCCCAAAGAGAGCAGCGAGCGGGAAGCTGGGTGGGTTTGCCGGCACTTCCAAGAGCCGGGCTTTTGGAAGAAGGATGACGGCAAGGTACTGCCGCTGTATAAGCTGTGTACCGATAAGTTTGTTTGGGTGCGAGTGCTTGGAGTATTTAAGGAAGATGCCATCTTTGACTAGGAATATCGAACGAATTTGAAGTGTTGCATTAGGAGTGCTTTCTTCTCACTCAGCCAAGTTACAACAGAGAATGATTGTGACTGCCGGCTGGCAGCTGTTAGAGTCGCCAGCTGGCATCAGTAATATTCAGACCATCTGTCCCTGAAATGCTCGTCTCACTCTCATGATATTAGCGGCGCATTGAACTGATCAAATCTCATCAATCTACCAGGCCAATTTGATAGAATTCATTGCCATCCAAGTGTGGCAGTCAAATTCCCCATGCCTCGCTGGCTGCGAACACTCCCCGTTTTGAACCAATTGACGCAGATTTCTGCCTCTTGATCCCCAACAAAAAGCCGATTCCCCTCTCAACTCTACCCTCTCCAATCGTTAATACCCCACCAGTTCGAGCTCATCGCGGGGTTTCACGACTTAGCGGGGCACTCCTACTTCCTAAAGATCAATTATCTTGACAAGTACGTCAATCCCAAAGGCAAAGGCACGATAATGACCGTGGAACCTCCCCCCGGCGATGCGGCGCCCGAGATTCTGGACGACCGCATCTGGATCGATGGCTGTTTCGATTTCTTCCACCACGGTTAGTAAATACGTGTCCAAGGTCCAACCTGGTGTCTGCACCTGCCACGTACATGGATGGATAGCGGCACAATCCAGCCCCCCACCTCACCACTCAGCTCACCGAGCTTGTCTACGAAGGCTTTGGACCAGCCCTGATACCCCCCCACCGCCCGATCAGTATGGTGTCCTTTTCTGCATTGCTCAAGTACTAAGCTCGATCCTGAAATAGGCCATGCTGGAGCCATCGTGCAAGCGCGCCAGCTCGGAAATGAGCTCTATGTTGGCGTGCATTCTGATGAAGCCATCCTCGAAAACAAGGGTCCTACCGTCATGACCCTTCAGGAACGGTAAGACCCCAGACCCCAGAGCGAGACAACGTGTGCTGCACACTTAAGAGCACCGCTATCCTCTTTCCTCTTTGCATCTGGCCCCAGTCTCAGTCCCAATCCCATTTTCTCTCACATACATTCACTCTCCCAAATCATTACGCCTAGGGCCGGCATCGTGATCATCTTCTAACACATGCCACCAGGCTTGCAGCGGTCGACGCCTGTAGGTGGGTAACCAAATCCATCGGCCACGCACCCTACGTAACAGACCTGGGCTGGATCAGCCATTACGGCTGCAAATATGTCGTCCACGGCGACGACATCACCTCCGACAGCAGCGGTGAAGATTGCTACCGCTTCGTCAAGGCCGCCGGACGCTTCCGAGTCGTTAAGCGCACTCCAAGCATCTCCACCACCGACCTCGTTGGCCGCATGCTGCTCTGCACACGCACGCACTTCATCCGCAGTCTCGAGAAGGCCCTGGACGGTACCGAGGGCAGCGGCACCGAGAAAGAGAAGAAGGAGGCCGGCAGGGCGATGACGGAGCGAATGCGACTTTACGCTACGGACGAGACGGCTAAGAAACCCGGGGCCGACGTGTATTTCTGGGCTGCGTCGCGGGTTGCCAAAGCGTCCGACTCTGAGGAGGAGAGGGGAACGTTCCGTCAGCTATTCGAGGGACCCGGTCCCAAACCTGGACAGCGAATCGTGTACGTGGATGGCGGCTTCGACCTGTTCTCCAGCGGCCACATCGAGTTCCTCCGCCTGGTGGTCGAGGCCGAAGAGGAACTTGCGCGAGGCAAGGGGTGGTACGACGAAAAGGCCGTGGCCGAACGGGTCGCCTCCGGCGGAGATTACCCACCTGCGTTCGTCGTAGCAGGCGTGCACGACGACGATGTCATCAATCAATGGAAGGGCGTTAATTACCCCATCATGAACATCTACGAGCGCGGCCTCTGCGTGCTGCAATGCAAGGTGAGTAGGAATAATGGGAACCTGAAGGCCCTGGTCATGTTCTTCCTCCGTTACCGGGCCTTGCTGTGAATTAACTTTACCCCGGAATGCGACACCCACACCCCTCCCCTGTCTCCCACACATGCTTTCCCTTTTTAACGTACCCGACATGTACTCACTCGCCTTGACAACCCGGCGTTACCAACTGCTAACCTCTTCCTTTCTCAGTACGTAAACTCTGTCATCTTTGGGGCTCCCTTCTCGCCGACCAAATCGTACCTTACAAGCCTCCCTTCCGGCACTCCCGACGCCGTCTACCACGGCCCCACATCCTTCATGCCGCTCACTTACGACCCTTACACGGCCCCCAAGGAGATGGGCATCTACCGCGAGATCGGCTCCCATGGATACAAAGACGTCAACGCCGGTACCATCGTGCAGCGCATTTTACGGAGTCGCGACGTGTACGAAGCGCGGCAGAGGGCCAAGGGTGTCAAGTCGGAGGTGGAAGACGCGCATAAGCAGAGGGAGTTGCTTGAGCAGGAGCAGCGGGAGAAGGAAGCGGCGCGGAAGGCGTAGGTGGGGTAAAGGGGGCTAAGAGATGAATGAGGTCATTATACAGCTGTGTGCCATTTTGCGGTTGGGATCGGGACTCGTGGGTTCCATCTGGAAGCTAATGTAGGGCAGATTTGCACCCTTGACCCGCGGGGTTGGTGGTGCGGGGCCTTCAACAGGTCGCTATTTCGCAGTGCTTATAGAAAAAGCGTAGTACATATGTCCTTACACAACGAAGAAAAGAGGCGATATTCGGTTCCGATTGCTTGTTTCTTCCACCTGTGCTCAGCTACATTGGTAGAATACAATGTAAGAATGACGCCTAGGCATGGCAAGGGCAAGAGCCTTTTCTGATACCCATACGAGGCGTTCGGATGGAGAGGCCGGATTCTGATAGAAAAGACATGTCAGACATTGGGCCAGCATCGATTTTGTTGGCAGAAGACAGCTTACTGCAAGTATATGCGTAATGCATGGATCATATTCGGTCTCTGATTCGAGTCTTCTTCAATCGGTATCAATACTACGACCAAAACACGCCGACACGCGTGCAAATCATCCGTGCTTAAACCGGCGAGCTTGGTAAGGGGATGCCCACTGCGGCGCGTACTTGGCGCCGCTTTGCCTCAACGTTTCCAATCATCCTTCGAAGAGGGATGAGGCGTGGTATCTACTATGGAACACACATTCTGTGTACGAGCAATAGTATTGAACCAGCCTGACTAGAACAGAAGTACTAGTTAGCATAAGATACCTATGGGTAACCTGGCTGTAGGTACTGTACTCTACGGCCACGTTTGTCTCCAGATGTCGCGAGGGCTTGACAAAAAAACTATCCACAGTCTCCAGTGACCGCAGATAAGGGAGGAGTTCCCAACTGGGGGTTCCTCGACTCCTCCCCCACCATCTCAGTTCGACATGTCGTCCACGCCTTCCAGTATGAGGATAATAAACTACCATGCGCCCTTTGACACCCAGCCAATTACGGTTATCAATTGATGCATCCCGAGTTCTTGGAAAGCACTGTCGTCATTTTCCCCTCAAATCCTGGGGAAGGAGCGAGACTGCAGGCCGGCGCCGGATAATACCGGCTACTGACGGATAATGGAGAAGATTCCGTCACGCGGCTTGTCTTGAACTTTTTCTCACTTCTTCTGTCCTTTCCGGATTTTTACGCCGTCTCAGGCCGAGTCTACATGGTTTCGGCGCCGCGCCGGCTTTCGGCATAACGGGGCTTAATATCTCCAGTTTTGTTTGTCAATGGCTGTCAGTACGTACACTTCAAATGTGGGAATTTTGGACCCCAAAACCTCTCTTGATTGATCAATTGCGCTCATCTAGATGGTCAATTGGCTCCGGTGTCGCAGCGTCAAGGTCATAATTCTGGCAACTAAGGTACAGACGGCTGACCCGTTCCCCGAACCGTGGGCCAACAAGCGGCCCCGTTTTGGTCATACAACCTTATCTATTTGTTCTTATCTGCTGAAAATAGAACTGTGGTGGCCTCGGCCATCATTGATCCTACACTGCTTGCACATATTCGTTGCAGAAATGATCGGGAGTGTGCGCTGCCTCGGGAATTATGCCCTGTGTCGTAGTGCCAAGCTCAGGCGTGCTCTCTCGGGGCCTAGGGGCAAGCCACGTTTGTTCTCGAACTCTCCTCTCTCCACTTTTCTTTCCCCAGTTTAATTTTTTTTCCTTTTTTTCTCTCTCTCCAGCCTTTCCCTCTTCTGTCTTTACAAGTGCGGATATACTTCGTAGTTAGCACGTCGCAAGGGGAAAAAGAGTCACAGGAACGGAAGATTCCCCACTACCGATCCTGTGGCTAGGGCCGGCTCCGAACCTAGCACAAAGACCCTGAGAGGCTAGGGTTGAGCTCGGCATACGTATTATATTCCCCCCCCCCCCCAATATCCGCGCCAAGTTTTACCTGTGTGGCATCAGGTGTACCTTGAGGCTTGGTTTACGACTCCAGATTTCCGATACACTACTCGCAGTGTGACTCTGTAGGTCTAGTGTGTGCGTGTGGTGGTGTATCCATGTGGGAGGAGATAGATCGGAGAATGGGGCCGCCGACAGGGGATCCTCATGTATGCAGTACGTACTTCTCGATATAGGGACGGGTCCGGCTTTTAGTCCACCTCGAAGTTTTCGCCCTCTTCTAGACCGGGTTTCCCCCGAACTTAAAAAGTGGCTCTCACACTATTTCTTCTCTCCACCTCTCACTTCTCTTTAAGTACGAATCATTCCCCCCATTCTTCCCCCAGTGATACCCTTCCATTGCTCCTCCCAAACTCCCAAACCAACGCTCTTCCGTACCTCATCCACAGTCCGTCCTCCGTGCTCCGTTCCACCACACACAATGGCTCCCTCCGCCCTCGCAACCCCCGCGGCGACCGCTGCCGCCCCCTCCAACGGCGTCGCCAAATCCACCCCTGCCTACGCCGAACTCGACGCCTCCAAACTCACCTACGAACGCACCAAGTCCCCTCGTCCCGTCCCTACCATCGAGGCCGCCACCCCCAGCTCCGACTCAATCTGCACCGACCACATGATCACGGCCACCTGGTCCGCCGGCGCCGGCTGGGCCGCCCCCCAGCCCAAGCCCTACGGCCCCTTCTCCCTCCTGCCCACCGCCTCCGTGCTCCACTACGCGACCGAATGCTTCGAAGGCCTCAAGGTCTATCGAGGTCACGACGGCCGCCTCCGTCTTTTCCGCCCGGACTGCAACGCCCGCCGAATGGTCATGTCGTCCACCCGTATCTCCCTCCCCGGCTTCCCCCCCGAGGAGCTCGAGAAGCTCCTCATTGCCCTCCTCGCCGTCGATGGTCCCAGGTGGATCCCTAAGTCCCGCCCCGGAACCTTCCTCTACCTCCGCCCCACCATGATCGGTACCCAGTCCCAGCTGGGCGTCATGGCCTCCCGCGAGGCCATGCTCTACATTATCTGCACCTTCATGCCTTCTCTGGATTCCCCCGCCGGTGGTCTCCGCCTCAGGACGTCTCCCGAGGACATGATCCGCGCCTGGTCCGGCGGCTTCGGCTACGCCAAGGTCGGCGCCAACTACGGTCCTTCCCTCCTCGCTACCGCCCTTGCCAAGGATGACGGCTTCCATCAGATCCTCTGGCTGTACGGCCCCGAGGGTCTTTGCACCGAGGCCGGTGCCAGCAACTTCTTCATCCTGTGGAAGCCCCGCGAGGGCGGCAAGCCTCAGCTCGTCACGGCTCCCCTTGATGACAAGATCATTCTTGACGGTGTCACTAGGAGGAGCGTCCTCGAGCTCTTCAGGGAGAGGTGTCCCGAGATTGAGATTGTTGAGAGGAAGTATACCATTAAGGAAGTCGAGGAGGCCCACAATGAGGGCAGGATCCTCGAGAGCTTTGCTGCGGGCACCGCCGTAAGTTTTTACCGATTTTTCATGATAATTCATGCAACTAAAATACTAACAATGGCCTTTCTCCCTAGTACTTCATCTGCCCCGTCTCCGTCGTCAACCACCGTGGAAAGAACCTCGACGCCCCCATGGGCGCCACCGGCGAGGGCGGCGAGTACACCCTCAAGGTCAGGGGATGGCTCAAGGACATCATGTACGGTGGCGAGCCCCAGCACAAGTGGGCCGTCATCATCCCCGAGGAGGGCGAGGAGGCGTAAGCCGGAAGAGAGGAAGGAAAAAACTCCCTATGTTCAGACTGGGGGAAAGAATATGAAGAGATGTCAACAACATTTTAGCATTTGAGCGAAAGGCAAGGCGATATATTGCTTTTTTGCTAATGATATAACATGAAAGAAAAAGACACGGCGGGACAGGTTCAGGATAAAAAAGGGATGGGAGGTTCGGGGTCGATTTTTGGGATTATTACATTTACGTCCCGCGTCTCCAAGTATATAAACGCCGTGTTGTCTCCATCAATGTAGCATCTTGGTTTTAGGAAATACAGATGCATCTTTTCAAAACGATTCGAGACTGGAGAGTAACAAACACAGATGCGACTGTCATGGGGGAATGTAGATGAGAGCTAGATCATGGCTTCAGGGGCGGATGTTAATTCCGCTCACCTGCGCCCAGCAGGCCACGGAACCACCGGGGTTTTGGGAGACGGTCGTTCAGCTCGGCGTTGGCAGGCCATGCGTCATTAATGTGCAATCATTTCTCAATTTCATCATTTCATGGCCATAGGAGGGCGACGAGAAGTGAGCTCTTCCGGGGTGGTGTCCACTCAGATAACGAACCAGACATGCGGGATCCTGACTCGGATGTATTCCACGACCACCTCACACTCGTCCCAGCATTGCATTGCCTCTCAAAATAACAATAACTCGCATCACGGGAAGGGCATCAGAAATTCGAATTCGTAGATCGCTCGAGAGATGAGACGAAAACATCGCCTTCGCGATTCTAATTTCGTGACCCTTGGTACCTACAGTTCGGTCGTGTCTGCTCGCCGGTTCATCCTCGAACCACATTGCCGCAGATGATAGACACGAGAAAGACAAATTGGCAGCGGTCAAGGGTAGATAAGTGGAATGGCTCTTACCAAACGCATGGGAAAGGGACGCGTTCTTCTTGTGAGAAAGGGTTCAGCCGTGGACACTAATCGGCCCAGATCTCTCCCGTGCTCATCACAGCGGGGATCGTCGAGCCGACGCCGCGGACCCCTGGTTGTACTACCAACGACTCGGCGGCACATTGCACAGAGGGCCTGTCTGTCTATTTTCCTTCTTCCAGCATCCTCCCATTCGATAAGGCTGCCATTGGTTGGCTCCTCCCTGCTTGAACGATTCAGATCTCAGGGGGAAAGATTGAAGCTATTTCTAGTAAGGAAAATAAGACGGACCGAGCGGGAAATACGAAGGGGTGCTGGCATATGGGCCAGTTTTCAGAGTTAATCGAAGGGCAGGAATGCTGGGTGAGTAGGCCCCTTTTCTGTGTTATTTTCGCCCATTCCAGGAGGGGTTCCCATGACTGACCAACGTGGGCTTCGGTGTTCTGGCTCTCGATCGAGACAGCACAGGTCACGTAGGAAGTAGTTTAGAAAAAGGCCATTGTCTGTTTTGTTGGCTGCACCGGTTGGCTGGGTCTAAGCCCCTCCCCGCATTCTTCCATTTCTCTTCCTTGCATCGATGGGAGGATTCTAGCCCCAATTTGAAACAGACCGTTGCAAATGTGCATTCCGTTTGGAGGGAAAAGGGGTACTTTTTGGCAGCGAGCACGGCATACCAAGCGGGACGTGGTCCCCTGTCCCCGGTTCCCTTGAGACGCTCGGCAATCCGTCGCCTGAGGGAGGACCAGATCCAATGTCCCACAGTTAAGGCTGTTTGTTGTCCATTGTGCTACGAAGTAGACTTGGCTGCGAGGAATTTTACGAACGGTCTGGATCGCGCAGTTCGCCGTAATAACACGACATTCCGGAGAGATGGGGCTTTCTCTCCATTTGAGGATCTTCTGTATGTGCGGAAATTGGGATTGATGTCTGCTGCGAAGTACTCCCAATATCAGTCTTTCCTAAGGCCAAGGGCGGGGTTGGGTAATACAAGTAGCGCTGGATGAACCATTGATACATTGATGTAGTCTCGATCACGCATGGGTGGTGGCTTGGGCTGGACTGCTGTCGAGGTGGGTGTGTCTAGTGGAACACTATTGGACCTTGGAGCGCACCAAAAGAAGTAAGTCGATCAATATGTCAGGACAATATTGGCAGATGCAGGTGTAAAATGGGGGATAAATGGGGGAGGCTCAAGTCGTTTCTAAGGGGTGCCTTGTTTGGAAGACTTCTAGACCTGCAGTGGTTGGGATTATCACGGACAGGAAGGGCAGCATCAATGAAGTACCTTGACGGCTTCTCGCCCAGTAAGATTCCAGCGTTGCCACCTCGAGAGCATCAATCAATTAGTGCTGGCGCTCTGTGGACCAACGAGGAGACAGAATGGCCAGGCCACGCTCCTACGAAGTACTTCGATGGATCAATGGATTTGATCAATTGATTCGATCAGTGTGTTCTTCTCCCTGTATTTCTTTCTGTCCTTTGGTACTATTGATGTACTCCTGAACGTTAAATCCCCTCTGGTTCAGGTTGGCCAACAAACTCTTAACGCCGTACATATTGATCCTCCGCCTCGCCGGACCTCATCGCTTCACTTCCTCGCACCTTGTCTCGATATGTAATCGATATATTCTCTAGTTGTTTCAATGCCGATGTCTCCCGGCGAGAATATTCACTGTCTGGTCTAGGCTGATCCGGATCTGTTCTTGTTAACCGACCATTCTAATTCCAGCTGAAATTAGAGCCAAATTTCCAGTCCTTCTCCACTCATTAACGCGACCTCACCTTTTTCTTTCTTTTTTTTCCCGCTCGCCCTGTTCCGCCTCCTTCTCCGTCGCCTCTCCTCTTGATGTTATGATAAATGATACCGGACACGCCCTTCCGAAGACTCGATACCGTATATACACCCCTCGTTGATTCTATTCCCAGAGCCAGAGTCTGTGCTATCGCGCGCCTGCCCATGAATTGCTGGATGATAATTTGATCTCACCCCATCCACCGCCGAATCCCCATTTGCTCCCGCGAGCCGATCACGTCTTCCAGGCGCATCCGACGGCCCCCCAAGGGGGTGTGTATGAGGGCAGAGGTGAGACGCCTTGTCAAAACGATAAACGAATACCACGAATCGATCACGCCTCTACCCGTGTCTCTCGACGAACGACGTGACGTGACCAAGACCCCTCCAAGACCCGAATTTTAAATTTCCGACTTTCCCAAAGGGGCAAGCCTCAAACGATCGAGGACTTGTAGAAAAAGCAACGAAACGTGTCGATACCCTAACGAACAAAGAAAATAATAATAAAGAAAAGCCTCGAACGAGTGCCCCAACTCGGAGGGGCCCGGCCATCAACGGCCGTCACATTTCCCCGGTCGTGGCTCCTTTGACCACGTATTCCCTCTCTCTGACTATACGCGCCCTCTTTCTTCACCTTTCTGATACCGACGGCGCGAGCTCTAGACGATACTGGGTCAAACCCTTCCCCCCTTTTTGATCGAAAGGATGATGCCCAAATCAGCCTCTGCGACCCAGAGTGCCTTCGCCTTCTTCGGTTCCTCCTCCAAGTCTCGACCCGGCACCTCATCCGGCGAGTCTGTGCAACAGCAGCAGCCCCCGACGAACGGTTTCCTCCTCCAACAGCCTAATGTCCTCACGAAGGACCGCAAGAATTCCTTCGCGCGCAAGACATCTTTCTCCAGCCCCACGAAATCCAAGAAGCGATCCGGATCCTCGAGTAGCGCCGGTGCGAGAAGCCTCGGCAGCGCAAGTTTCGTGACGGATAGTACAGCGCCGCCTGCCTTGCCGGATTTCGCGCTCGCGGCTGCGGCCAAGTTGAGTAGAGACTCGGAGGCCGTGGCCATGACGCCCGTTACGGGAGACAGCTTCTCGAGGATACTGGGGAGGACGGCGCCTACTGCGACGAGTTTTCATACTGGCGGATTAACTCCTGTGCCACCTCTTGGTCAGATGTGGCAGGGTGAGGGCGCTGTTATGCATAGGAATATGAGGGAGATTGCGAGGAAGAGGATGTATACATTGGACTACCTTAGGAAGGCGTACGTCTCCCTTTTCTGTCCTTGACCGCCCTACAGTTACAATGCTGCTTTTCTCGCCTTCCATCGAGCTGTGGATGCTGACGTTTCCTTTCTTTCAGGCACGAGGGCCAAGTCTTCTGGTTTAACACGTACATGTTCGACCGACCAAACCAAAGCCGCATGTCCGCCGTAATGGCCCAAAAACTTGCCCGCCGAGCAACAAACTACCTCCTCCTAGGCCTCTCCCTCCCCAACGTCATCGACCTCAACTCCTCCACCCCCCTCGAATTCCTCCGCAGCTTCAACGCCCTATTATCCGAATTCGACTCCTTCCAACAACTCCACGGCGAGGGCGGCAGCACCGGCTCCCTATCCCGCGCCCGCCTCCCCCAAATGTTCCGCCGCGGCACGGCCAGCAAAGGCCGTCGGAGCAGCGCCGCCGCCGAGGCTTCCCTCTACCCGCCCGACACGGACGGCGGCGTGAATGCTGCGGCGGCGCCCTCGAGCGTCATCAACTTTGCCGGCTCAGAGGCCGAGCTCCTACCTGGCGAGACGTACACGTACCTCCTCACGCCCGCGCTGCCTTTCGATCCGGACTTCTACGAGACGTTCGCGACGCTTTGCGATGCGCTTATCGATTGTTATAAGAGGGTGTTGATCCTCATCCCGACGCCGAGGGAGTTTTCGGCGCCGGTGGCCGAGCAGTTCGCTAAGGCCGATACAAAGGTGCGCAAATTGATCATCCAGGGGGCCGTGAAGGAATTTGAGGAGAATAGCAAGGCGCACGTCAAAATGGAGTTGGCAAATATTTCAAAGGTTGTCTTGGGTGGGCTAATGTAAATACGATGGAACATGCTCTTTTTTCCCCTCCCTTCTTTTGTTTCTTCTTCATGGCATTGGAATCTTTGGGATGGAAGTTTTTTTTTTTCCTTTTTTTCAACGACGAATACCTCGGGCTTTTCTAGACGGCGGAACACGTTAACATGACCTGTATCATTGCGGAGTTCTCTTTTCTCATGACATCTTCGAAGTTGGAGGTTGAGGTGCGAACGAGCCCGACCAGGGGGAAAGAGACGACGGGCGACCAAAACGAAACGGATGGGGATGGGTTGGAAAGAAGGGGATGGTGGATTGGGACATGAACATTTTACTTGTATATTTATTCCAATTCTTTTACATCTATTCAACATATTCTCGGAGCCGCACTTGCGGTCCCTTCTTCTCGAGATCATTTCGGAACAGACAGGGTAGGGTGCTAAAGTGAAAACTATTGCTTGTTCGCAGTTCGTCAGATACGAAAAAAATGGTGGTCTTCAATGGACATTCCCGTAGGAATGCCTCAGTGCTTGACTCTATGAAGTGATCATCATTGAACTTGCGAGGGCCATTGACCAAGTACATTGTGTCGGCGAGGGGTTTCCGCTACCAGGTGCTGCTAGACAGAAGTAAAACCTCCCACGAGGTTCAGAGTTTGGCTCTGTCCTTCAGCACCAGGATCAAGAAACCCCTTTCCCAACGCCAAATGTAGATGGCTGCAACGGGGAAAAAAACAGAAAAAAAAGTGATCATTTCATATCCCCCCTCGCACCAAGAATAAGCCCCATCGAGTAACCCGGCATTGCGAACAATGTCCGAGCAATCGCATACCTATTCTACCTCGACAACGAATCCTCCAAGCAAGAAACCCATGCGTTCCCCAGCACCAGACGCCCTGAAACGTCCGTCCCACCATCGAAGTATCCCCTCGTCTCTACCCAAAAAGGCTCCGACCAAGGATCCCCAGAAGACACCAGAACACAGGACTCATATCTTCGTCCGAAAGAGTGCCCCGACGCCCCTTAGGTTTCCAGAGGCCAGAAAACGGGCAAAAGAACAGAGAGAACACATCGATGTAGCGGTAGGCCGGGGCCAGGGACATCAGACAAGAGGAGCAGGTTTCTCGCGAAGGTCAGCCGCAGTGCTTCTATGGCGGCGCGTTACCGCCGTGCCCCGTCACTCAAAAGAGATCAGGAAGCATGTCCGGGGACTTTCTCCCGAAGCGAAGGTGTAATCCTGCACGGGGCAAGATTGAGATAGGATCCCTTTGGGCTGATATCTCTGTTTGTGAGCTTCGATAGCGATTTATCGGGCGAGAGGGGAATGAAATGATGAAAAGAAGAAAGGAAAGAAAAAGATCAGAAACTATTTCGAGGTTCTGAATTTTTTATTTTATGGGTGGGGCCTTATTTCCAGGCGTGTGCTTAGTGAGCCTCTGGTGTGGGTTTAGACATCACAAGCTGGAGCTTTGATGAGCCAATGAGATTCAAGACCTGGATTTTCTTGATTCTGCCTTCCTGCCTGGAGGGGAGCATTTTGAAGGTCATCATCAACTTCAAAAGGCATCGCCACGCATTTAAGCGGCCTCTTCCCATACAACTCACATTATTCCTACCCCTCTAACTGTGTATTGAGATTTCTCAATTGATTCTTCCATAATCTGTCTTTGGCATTGGATCTTGAGGGAAATCTCCAAAGTCTGGGACGCGTCGGGCACCTGCCACAGCCTCACCTCTAATTTTCTTAGGTTTGTCTCTCCTCGCCGACTTCACATCGATTAGTCCCTCCTCTAACCATTCTTAAGTCGAGTCCTCCTTGTACGATAAAAAGCATCCTTAATCATCCACCTCCAAACCTAACCCACCGCCCACCACCAACCACACAAACCCGATCTCCAAGAGCCTAGTCTGCAACCATGGCAGGTCTCTTCTCCACGGGGACCTCATCGTCCACAACAGCCCCCAGCCAAACCCTCGGCGACCTCTCCAAGGACGTCGCCCTCTCCAACCCACCCGAAGACAGCATCTCCGACATCGCCTTCTCGCCGGCGCAGGGAAATACGGACTTCCTCGCCGTGTCGAGCTGGGACAAGAAGGTCCGCATCTACGAAATCGCCAGCACCGGCCAGAGCGAAGGCCGCCACATCTACGAACACGGCGGTCCCGTCTTCAACGTTGACTTCTCCAAGGACGGCACCAAGATCGCCTCGGCGGGCGCCGACAACCAGGTTAAGGTGTGCGATCTGGCAAGCACGCAGACGGCTCAGGTGGGCGCCCACGATCAGCCCGTTCGGTGTGTGCGCTTCTTCGAGTCCGGGAATGGGCCCATGGTCGTTTCGGGTTCGTGGGATAAGACTATCAAGTATTGGGATATGAGGCAGCAGCAGCCCGCTGCTCAGATTCAGTGCCAGGAGCGCGTTTATACGATGGACGTTAAGGATAATCTTTTGGTCATGGGCACGGCTGACCGCTACATTAACGTCATTGATCTTAAGAACCCTACCAAGTTCTACAAGACCCTCCAGAGCCCGCTCAAGTGGCAGACAAAGGTAGTCAGCTGTTTTACGGACTCGGCTGGTTTTGCCATTGGTAGTATCGAGGGCCGCTGTGCCATTCAATACGTGGAGGATAAGGATAGCTCGTATGATTTATCTTTTCC
This sequence comes from Scedosporium minutisporum, assembly GCA_034774675.1. Classification (NCBI taxonomy): domain Eukaryota; kingdom Fungi; phylum Ascomycota; class Sordariomycetes; order Microascales; family Microascaceae; genus Scedosporium; species Scedosporium minutisporum. The sequence continues at coordinate 59,286 of SJVG01000007.1, forward strand.
TTTTTCGTTTCCCTTCCCCTCTCACAGAAAGCTAACTTTCTTCCCTTTTCTAGATCCAACTTCTCCTTCAAATGCCACCGCGACCCCCCATCCAACAACGTCGTCACCGTCCACGCCGTAAACGACATCTCCTTCCACCCCGTCTACGGAACCTTCAGCACCGCCGGCTCCGACGGCTCCTTCCACTTCTGGGACAAGGACGCCAAGCACCGCCTCAAGGGCTACCCCAACGTCGGCGGCAGCATCGTCGCCACCACCTTCAACAAGACGGGCAACATCTTCGCCTACGCCATCTCCTACGACTGGAGCAAGGGCTACCAACACAACACGACGCAATATCCTATCAAGGTCATGCTTCATCCTGTTGACGCCGACGAGTGCAAGCCTAGGCCGGCGGTCAAGAAGCGGTAAAACGGGAAAAATATTTGTGCGGAGGTATGGAGAGGGTGGAAAGATAAGGAAAGCTTTGGGTTTAATGTTATGGCGTTGGCACTTGTTTTTCTCCCCTGTTTTCCTGTGTGAGGAGTTTCGATCTCTCTGGTTCTACGTCATCCAGGAGCCGAGTCCTAGGGACAAGGGCGTATACCCACGAAATTTGAAGGGGGTGGAACCGGTACGGAGGACTGCAGCTAGACTGTTGTTACATGTCAAGGTGCTTGAAGTATTCTTTTTCGAGGCAAATGCCATTTCATCTATGGTTGAATGAAGCTTAATGAGCAAGATGCCAACAGGATGTTGAATTGGGCCGCTTTGAGTGTCGTCATAGAATAGGTAGTTCTCCTCAGCAGTAACCTATCTGGTTACGCCGCCATTAAAAGAAGAAAAAAATGAAAGTACAGTTTAAGAAGAGAAGAAACAAAAAATAATAACAGAGCCTTTTCCCTGCCGTCAATCATCCCGCTTGCCAAAATTTCCAATGATCCTTCATTTTTGTGGATTTCATCAGCCTTGAAGACATAACATTGAACAATGAGAGAACCGTATCATTTGCCCAAGAAAAAAAAAAAAAAGAAAAAGAGAGGAGAAAATAAAACATGCCACATGAATGTGGGCCCTGATCCAAGCTAGCCTCGCATCACTCTTAGATCCAGAGCCCCAGTGTGAGTCCTGCGAGATCTCACCGATGCCGGCGCCTCGGCAACAACCATCCTTGTTACCACTCGCTCATCCTCCCACCCAACGGATGAATGCTCCAAACACTCTCGCTCCTATCGCAACTAGCTAGAGGCAGCTTTGAGCGCGACCTCGTCAACGTCTAGATGTTCGATGCCAGCGATGGAGGGGTCGGGATTCTTGGGGTTTTTCGCGATAAAGTGGACCTCGGGAGTCGTGGCAAAGTCCCGTGTCGGGGCCGAAGTTTGGCGCTGGGTGGCAGTCTGGGGATTGAAGAGAATGGGGACGGGAGTACGACGTTCGACCGAGGCACTGGAAGCATTGCTGGGGAGCTTGACGAGGTTGGGTTGGTGTGGGGCGGGCACGTGTTGAGTCATGAGATGTCGAGCGTGGGAATGGGCCTAGAGGTTGGAAATGACATGTTAGTCGGGGTTTTGAAGCGGGTACCTGGAGGAAAAAATGGGCATCGAGCTGCGAGCTGGGAATTGAAGCCGAGGGATTGACAATTGAGTGGGCCGGGGGAAAACCGGGGATGGGAAGCTGTCGCGGAGTGGGATGTGGGTTGGAATTAGGGCGGTTTTTTGACGTCGTTTCACTTACATCGGACTGGCTATTGTCGAGAACACGAGGACGGCGGTTACGGAGAAGTTCGGCATATTTGGGGGCCAAAGAAGCGTAGTGAGCTTCAACAACGGGACGACTCGCGGTCGAACCGATGGAGCGCGTAATCTTGGAAACGGGGTTGCCGACTCTAGACATTGTGGGATAGGTTGGAGGTATGTGAAAGAAGACAGGGGGAAGGGAGAAAGACAGATAGATTCAAGGCCGCTTTTAAAGGAGTTTTGACTTGCAAGGAGACAAGGGGAGGGTGGAAGACTAGCGCTTGTTGATTGTCGCGGGAAAGAGTTGTCTAAACAAACAAGTGGACTGGTGGCAAGCTTCTGAGAAAGGGGGGAGAGCTGAATTGTCCAAGACAAGTAGAACGGCAACGGGGGCTAGACTTCTTTTTGAAGCACGAAGAACGACAATGAGGGGTCAAATAGGAAAAAAGAGACTCGGCTCTGGATCAGATGGTGGTGCAGATCTGGAACAATGAGAGCGGCGGACTGGAAACTATGTATATGCGGTGGCTCGGGGAGGAGGAAGGGAAAGATGGAGGGCAGGTTGCCGATGGATCATTGATGAGTTAGTTTAGAATGGTATGACTGGACCTTGAAGTCCCCATGCATTTGCTTCACAGGCCCGCCCACCGCGCACATGGCTTAAGCTGGGAACTTGGAAGTACACTACTTCACTACTTGCGCATGTAATGATTTCATATTCAGACAGGAAGGGGAAAGCAAGTTCCCTTTGTGCCAAAGTCCATCTATCCGTCGACTCACCTGTGGAGGCGTTCCGTCCAAATTGTACTCCGTATGACACGCCAACTGTGTTGGTTCTGACGTTGATTGTGGTCGCGTGTACTCCTCTTAAACTATCTTGAGAAGGCACTTCCCTCCCCTCGACATGTCTTCCGTGACTCCCACGGTTTATACTGACATTTCCTCCTTCCCTCAAGCTGCAAGAGCAATCGAGATGTCCCGGGCCTAGGCCGGGGATGTACACACCAGGAGGGTCGCTCTGCGCCCTGTATGGGTGGGAATTGCGGAGTTGGGAAGGAGCGGGGCCATGCCGCATCGGCAACAATATGCTGGTACAAGCACGGGTGTTGGGAGACAAGGGCGGCATGTACCTTTCTTGGCTTTCTTATGTTGGTAATCTCCCGAATCCAGGGTCGAGTACACTAGACCTTGGCTTCACGTAATGGATTCAAGTAGCGTAGCAACAATTCGAAGGGCTTCTTCATGTACCGACGAGTTGCTGTCAACGTAAATGCTCCCGGATTTGTCGAAACTCAGCTGCAACAAAGGAAGTCCACACCCTCATTGCAGCACAACATCATTCGATTGATGAAAAGTCGCTCTCTCGCAACTCTCCGATTTAGACACGGTGCATTTAATTAGTTCCGAGACTGGAAGTGTACGTTGCATGTGAGAGTATCGAGCCTGATTCCAATTCTACTGTGCTATTTTATGCTTTCGTGTCTCTCCCTCCTGTCTCAAGTTTCCTCCAGGTTGTGCCATGAGCAAGGTTGCGCCCAGCTTGACTTAGCGCAGAGTAAGGCGGGAGGCGGGCGGCGAGGCGAAAGAGAATGTTGAGGAGCTTGGGCCAACTTGTGTTGAGCTGATTGAACAATCAATTGAATTGATGGATTGAATTAGAAATCCCACGCTCAAAGCTTGGAGATTTTGGTACCAACCCTTCTCTGCAATTATGGCTAGGCGGGGCTAGTACCAAGAACTAAAGAAATCCATCCTTGCCATGCCCAGAAACTAACCCTGGTACTAACTTCAATGTTCTGAATTAATCCATCAAACGGGCGTCAACAAAAAACGTGTACACTAATAATACTTCAGACGCATTGCGAAGCCCCTGATTTGAGCTTCCTCGTCGTCGCCTCATGCTGCACCTTCACCGCCACTAATTACCGTCCAGGACTGTAACTGTGAAGCCTTGGGGGTGATTGTCTGTGGTGTCCTATCCGATCCCGCACGAGGAGGTTAAGAGCGGAACATGCGATGGCTTGCTCACTCCTGCGATCTGTGCATCATGGATGGACGGAACCGCCATGTTCTAGACCAGTCGCATTGGTTCGTCTCGCCCTGCCCCTCAGGAACGAGAGGGGGTATGTGTCGTGTGTCGTGGATAGATTATCCCAATCCTCAAGTGAGATCGGAATGTCTTGCACAAATGTTCACTCCAGTCAGGAACAATCGCCCTGGTTTTTGAATGTGTTGAAATGCCTCGTCCGGCATTGGTGTGTCCCCCCAACAATTACAATTAAACAGACACTCTTGACTCGCGCAATATCCGTATCTAGGGTGTGCGTTGGAAGTCCGAAATTCGACCACGAAATGCAGGCCGCGTAGTATTGGGAGATACGTCAGAGCAGAACCAATGAGACGCGCAGTTCCTAGAATCCGTCAGCAATGTCCTCCCGTCTCTCAACCTCCTGTCTTTCTCGATTCGTCTCGATCCACCACTTGTGACTCTCTTCTGTTCCTGTCCACCTTCCGTGCCTATCAAGTTCGTCCCACGGCTTGGGTGCCAGAATGTAGTGCACGTTCTTTATCCTATCTTTTCTCCAGATTGCTTGGTGCGTCTCCGGCTTCCCCAATGTCTTAAGCGCATTGTATATGTAGGGCAGCGCGACCCATCTGCCCTGGAATAGCTCCGACAGCACGCTCTGATCTGGGAAAAGCATTCGTGAGGCATGCTTTTCCATATACTCGACGATCTGGGCAAAGACCTCCTCAGACGGGTTGATGACAATCAGACCGCTATTGATATTGCCCAGTGGACTCAGGTCACACCCCCCTCCCGATACTTGCGCTTTATCGGGGTTCCTATGCTGCTTCGTGAATGCGCAGTTCTCTGGTACCCAATCGGCGGGGTAGTGCTTCTTCTTAAGGGGGTTACACACGCAGGCGTGCCCCGCGGCATACACCCTCCTCGAACCTTCGCCTCCGCGGGCCGCCACGTCCGGCTCGTCGAGATCCAGGTCCATCAGCTCGTCCATGTTGCGTAACACCAGCATGTCGGAGTCGAGTAGCACGACGCGCTTGTATTCCGTCAGCGAGAAAACGGCGAGCTTGGTCCAGGTATCGACGAAGCGGGGATCCTCGCTATAGCTGCCGCCGGATGACGGCTGGATATACTCAACGCGCCGGGTGGCGATGTCTCGCACTTTGATGGCGGCGAGGCACCATTCCGGTAGGCTGTCAGTGTAAAGCGCGATGAGCGGGAAGGCTGAATGCGCCTTGCGGAGGGAATAGTTGAGGGTGAGGAGGCCGGGTAAGTAAGATTCGTGGGTTATCAGCGCAGCCCAGACTAGGGAACAAACCTCGGTGTTAGCTTTGCGCTCAAGCGGTAGCAGGTAGGTTCGTGGACGTGGATGTCGTTACCTTTCCCCGTCCTCTTCTCACCATCCCTAGCGTAGCCATTGGCTATCTCCTCAGGCGATTTTGAAATCATCTTGCGCGACAAGACGCTGTTTCTCCTTCACTCTACTACACAAGCTCTCCGGAATCGGCGCCACTACACTAAATAGAGTTTCTTTGGAGGCTGGGGAGAAGTGTAAGTGGGTTCAGCGTGCAATTCGGGCGCAAAATACTCAGGAGACCAAGGATCAAACTAATGAGCTCTCTATATAGAGATATCTTCTGAGGCTTTTTTAACCGAACCCCCAATGATCCTAATGATAAGGATAAGTTTAATAACTTCGCTGTCGCCATCTCGGTCAAGTATGAGAGGGAGCGACGATCTAAATAGATCAGCTCCATCACGCTTGCACTAAAAGCTTAAAAAAAGTGCTAGATTTCAAATGCGGAGGGGGGGCAACGAATGATGCTTCCTGGGCTTCCGGTTGGGTGGGATACAGGGACCATCTCCTCAGAGACTTCATCAATGATGATAACCCGTTATGGCGTTAGTGTCGTCTTCGTCGTTTCGGTATTGGAGATTGTAGCTGGGTTTTCTCGTTCTTTTCGCTTCATGTGGGGTCCGATGTTCTGCGCCGATCCGTTTTTATGACGCCATTGCCGATTAGAACCGGTGCGGAATTGGAGGGCACACAAGTGACGGCTCCCTCTTTTAACGTTTTGGCGTTGGAATACACTTTGATAAGGGCTGAGGTCTTGGCTCGGGAACACGAGCCGGGCCAGTCTGGCTGGCCCCTTTGCTCAAGCATCGCGGGTATGTTTGCATTGCGGAGTCATGGGTAACGTGGAGGATTCGGGATGTGGGGATATCGCAAATGCCCCAAATGCGCCAAGCTTCGATGGGGACTGAGTTAACGGTTACAGACTACGATATTGGAAGTCCAGAGACGTTGATTGATAATCTCAGATTCGCTAGGTTGGATCAATTACCAACCAACAGCGCCGATAAAGGGACTAGCTTCCGACCAAACTTGACTTGACTAGAAGATCGAATCCATCAAAGTAACAGAACGTCTCGGATCTTGCCTTCCCCCTCCTTTCTGTGAGAGCAGTTTCTCTCAAAAAACGGCCTACATGTACGCCAAGGCTCGTAAATAGGTGGACATTTCAGCCCTCATGTCCTCTTGGAACTCCTGCGTCAAGTTAGAAACCAAACCGTGAATGTGCTCATCCAACGAGGACACATACCTTCTCTAGCTGCTCAATGCGGCTAGCAGTGGCCTCGCCCACTCGGCGGAAGGACTCAAGTTGGCTCTGAAGAAACTCGGAAAAGTGATCGGTGATGGCATCCCAACCGGGACCGCTGTTCTGCTCTTCACTAAGAGCAAGGGATTCCTGCAGGGACTTGACTTTGGCTTGAGTTTGTCTCCACCTCTCCTAAAGGTTGCCAAGCTCCTTGCCAGTAGCCTCTACACGAGTCTGGAAAGTGGTAGCAGCATCGCTGAGAGTTCTCTTGCTGTCACCAATAGGCTCGCCCGTCTTTCTATTGCTGTCCTGAACGAGTGAATCGCACAGAGGATAGGCAAAAGTCTTCTGGGCGTCTGCAAGCTTGTCATTGACGGACTGCTCGCTGGCTGACATCAACTCGACCTTCTCGCCAAGGGCCTCGCTGGCCGCCTTGAGATTGTCCATAGCGTCTCCGAAGAGGGTACCTCCCCAAGTGCAAAAGTCAACTTAGCGATGGAAGTTAGCGAATAGAGCCGCGCTAAGCGGACTAGACAAGCCTCTGGGGAAATAGAACGGATATATGATCTCTATCTACTTACCCATAAGCTTGAGAGAGAGATCATCCATGTTCTTCTCGTCAGCATTGGTCTGGTCTTTGAGCATGGTCGCGATTTCTTTCGTTTTATCAGCCTGTTCGTTGCCACAGTCAACATGCACGACCTGGGTCGGCTGAGGGTCACACTCGGGGGCGGCAATTGCAGCAGGCTCCTTGTCGGCGCGCTGGAGACGCTCAAGCAGGGACAGAGGCGGATACTCCATGGTATAGTTAAATGTGGCAGTTAATTCGCTAGGGATGCCGTTCTCGTTGAAGTCCCTGAGGGCAAAGCTCATGGAAAATGAATGGAGAATTGGATTGGTTGTGAGAAAGGTTATCAAGTCGGAAGTCATACCTACCGCGAGGAGCAGCAGAGACTTGATTACCCGCATTTCAACGGTATTACTTAGGGGATTCCCTGGTAAAATAAGAAAACCGGTTAGCTGACTGATCGAGACTCGTTGGGAAGGTACCGAAAATGGGTGAAACATCAACCTGTAGATGAGAGATGGTTTGGGGATGGAAAAGCCTCCTTTTGGAGTTGGTGATGTTTTTCTAGAAGTTTGGGATTGGGATGAAAGGAGTTGAAGTTGAAAAGGAGAAGTTTTTTATTTGGCCTTTTTCTGGCATCCTGCTTTGTGGTTTTCAAGGTTGTCGTGATGCTGGGATTTGCGATGGCAGTGATCGGAGGTGCTCCGGCCTGGACTACGGCCCCGGCCGGTCTTGGCGCGGAGGGTGCTTCTTTAGCAGAGGCATAATAGATGGTTGCTCTGGCATCAGACTCAAGGATAGAAAATGCACCCTTAAATTAAATGCACTTGCCTTTGAGGTAATGAGGGCTCTTCACCATGGTATGCTCAGTTGTACCCTTCTTTGTCTGTTGCTGTCTGTGTAAGTCCTAATTTACCATTGGACAAGATACAGTTAAAGAAGCAATATTGATTTAGACTTTTATATGCGGAAGTGGCCTCACAGAGTCCTCTGACCACTCTAGGTATGTTCCTATCTAAGGTATCTATTCCCTCGCTTGACTTACAACAAGGACGAGGGATCCAGCCGAGAAATCTTCAACATGACTAACACTATCATCTAAACAGCGGCGTATGGTATCGTGCGAAAGCCGGCAACAGCTCTTGCGCCGATCGACACGGTCTCGGGTAAAGCCGTGACTGATGATGCTGAAGCCACCAAGATTCAGCCAGCACAGGGGGCAGGAATTGGAGCCAGGATAGGTCCAGCACGCTTCGAGAAACATGGCATGCTTCGGCTTGAGAGTTCAAGTAATGGCTGAGTAGTTTCAAGGGCCAACCTGGCCATCCCATAAAAGCTTCCTAGGGTTTCATGTAGGACATGCAAATAATCCGGTTAAAACCATCGTGGCTTCTGGAAGGAGGCAAGAAGGGGTTTTATAGGATGCACAGCGCAAAGGATGGCGGTTCCTTTCTGCATCAAGGTTCGGGTCGAAGTGCCAGCGAGTCCCAGTCATGACGGGTAAGACGAGCCGAGAAGGGAGACCAGGGATGCAAGTAGGGATTGATCTACACAGAACCCGAATTTCGGAAGTCCGGCCCCGAGGCAGCGCCGACGAGATATCATGCCAGGAGGCAATTCGAAGGGCTTAGCGATATATGTCGTCTATCTTGGTCAAAAGCTGTGCCGAACTGCAATTTTTGTCAGATGAACTCGAAGGATGGCAACCTGTGTAAGTAGACTCCTGGGGCGCCGAGCAAGCTCCTGAGCCCTCATGAACAGCATTAGAGGAAAGGTTGGGGCGTTGAAACGTGAAGGAGGGTAACACCGGTCGATCGGTTCAACAGAGTATGGAATATGCATTGCGCCATTCAAACGATTGATAATTCATTGCCGAGAGCGTGTTTCGGCTTCGACTGTCTTTTTTGTGCTTATCGTAGGCATGATATTACGAAGTACCTTTGTACGAGCTGAGGATTGATTTCATGTCAACCGAACTAGGGGCAAATCAAAGACGATTCAATGTCAATAGAGCACAGGCCATTGGGGTCCTCCGAACCGCCAGCTCTGGGCCTTGCCCCTTGGTTCCAGACCTCGAGTTGAAATTGGTGGAGAGGGAGGTGCGATGACGTCCGTGCCGGTCTGGAAGCTAGGTTAGACGCTGGAAGGGACACACCTCTGGGCGTGCTTCAGATTAAGAGGATCGCTGTAGCAATCACAGCTTCGTTCCTCTAGGTGTCGTGCGCCTGTCCTCCAGCTCTGTCGCCAATTACTTCGTAAAGCCCTTGGTACTTAACGGGTAGGCTCTCATCAATTGACGATAATATCAATTGATGTGAATTGGGTGGGTGTCACGAATTGGATTTGACGATGGACGTCTTAGAAGTGGATGAAGTATGAAGGTATCTGTGTAGACTGAAGAAAACAGTAACAGCCCCAACCAAGCAAGCTGAGGACATCAATTCAATCAATCAAGCCCCGCACGCAGATTCCGAACCCAATCCACACTCTCTCTTGCGGGCGGTTTTGAGGGGTCACCTGCCCTGTCATCGCCGTCAATGCTTCATAATTTGATGTCTCGTCTCAGCAAGTCAAATGTGGCGTGGCTCAAGCGAGCCCAAACCTTTGGATTTTAACTTGACATGAACTTTGGCGTTGAACCTTGACTTATAAATATTCTACTCATTACTCTTCAAGTGTCGTGTGTGCGGCCCTTTCAAATTGTCCAATTGATACCCTCCTGCGTATCTGTTCAGGTTTGCGCAGAACTTCAATATTTCCTTACCAGGCGCCAGGTCACAATGTCCGAGCCCGCAGTTCCCGTCGCAGAGGGTAAGCATGCATGCACTTCCGTCATCGTCTCAACTCTGCCCCGACCCATACGAGAAGAGCAATTGAGCTTCCAATCGTGTGTATTTTGCAAGAGCAAGAACTAATATGGCGCGGTGAAAAGCGACTGCAGCGCCAGTAGCATCCGCGCCGGCGACAGCCACCGGCGCTACCTCACCCACCCCACCGAGGACATCCGCTGATCTGCGAAAGTCGCCTACTCCTAAACTCGACACAAGCAAACCGCAAGACTTCGATGGCGAGGTAGGCACGAACGACGTACCTCCGCCCATACAAGTCGTCAAAGTGCTTGACGACTACCTGGTGCTGGATAAGGAGGGCAAATCGCACACCTTCAAGAGTCTGTACAATGGCAAGAATTCCGCGCGGCGAGTCCTTGTCATCTTTGTGCGCCACTTCTTTTGCGGTGTACGTAGCTTCACCAGCCTACATCACAGCTTGCTCCCCTTAGTCCTTCTCGCTATGATTTACGGCTAACATCGCTGCCTCTCTTCCCTGCTTTCTCCCCTCTTCAGAACTGTCAAGACTATCTTCTAGCCCTCTCCGAAGCCGTCACCCCAGATGCGCTCCTCAGCCTCCCCGTCAGCACATCCGTCGTCGTCATTGGATGCGGCGACCCAGCCTTGATCGACATGTATGCCGAAGTAACAAACTGCGTCTTCCCCATCTACACGGATCCAAGCCGGAAGTTATTCGACTCGTTAGGTATGATCAAGACGTTACAACTTGGCGCGCGTCCGACCTACACTCGAAAATCCATGACCTCTACCGTTGTTACGGGCGTGATCCAAGGGTTGAAGCAGGTGAAGAGTGGTCTGGCCACGAAATCCGGGGATCAGCGCCAGGTCGGCGGAGAGTTTCTCTTCGAGCCCGTCGACGTTGCCAATTCGCCCATACCCACGGTCCCTTCGGGTGACGAGACGAAAGATGACGAGCATGGCCTTGAGGAGAAGACGATTAAGTGGTGTCATCGTATGAAGTCTACGAGGGATCATACTGAAATTCCAGAGTTGAAGAAGCTTCTTGGCCTGACGAGCTGATGGTTGATGAACAACTGGCGAGTGTGGAGCACGATGTACGACGAAATCAGTGGGCGAGCAGTAGCATTCTGAATTTATCCTTCCAAAGTACTCAAAGTTAGATGTTTAATATCTACTGTAGATATTTTCGCGAAGATTATATTTTAGGGCAGCTTCTTGTCGTAGATTCATAGTCAATATTGGGATTGACGATGACAGCTTAAGACTGTGAGAAGGTCCCTGAAGACGTCGCTCATCTTGATGATAAAACCTAGAGAGTCCATATCTCGGCATTTTGAACCTCAAATATCAGAGACTTGAAAGCTATCAACGGACGAGAGAATATCTAATATGCTTGTCAATGATAGCATTGGAGCTTCGAGCTGAAGCGGGGTCCGGCATGGTCAGTTTGGGTGGATAACTGAAAAGAGCCAGTGCCCCACACGGAGGAAATACCTTATCGATAAGAATCACTTTCACGTGATCATGTCTTTTTTAGCGCGTAGTGGCGGAACTCACGATCAAGGCAAAAAGGCATCTGAGAAGCTAGTCCAAAGGTGAACCTCAACGGCGCAACTTCTACCCAGAACCCAGCCTGCGCAGGAGCGGCTTCCCTTGCACGCGAAACTACTCTTGTCCTTCCCATTCCGACGACAATGAGTTCGAAAAAGTACGCCTTCGTCCCGATGGACGACGATACCATCGGCCCCGAGCGCGTCGTGAAGAAGGACAAGAAGCACAAAAGCCGACATAGGCGGAGCTCCAGGTCGCCTACGCGGTCTTCGACGCATAGGAAGCGATCCAGATCCAGGTCACCTAGGAAATCCACCACATCGAGGAGACGGCGAAGAGATGACTACGAGGATCGGTGGGGCGATGAGGAGTATCCCTCTGAGGAAGAGGTCGAGGAAGAAGTTAGGCATTCGCCGAAGAGGGTGAAGACTAGCCACCGAGACGACGACGAGAGGCGCCGCCCTAGAGAACCTTCGCCAGAAGAAGAAGAGGAGCGCGAGAGGAGGAAAGACATTGCCGAGAGAGATGCCCTCGCCGAACGGTTAAAGAAGCGCGACGAGAAAGGGTCGAAGACCGACGCGAAAGATTCCAGTAGGAGGAGAGAGGAAGTGCCGGTGGATATGAACGAGATGCGCCTCATTTCCCGACAGAAATACCTCGAGAAGCGAAATCCCGAACAGCTGGCCCTGCTACGGAAGCAAGTCGATGAAGAGACGGCCGAACTCGAAAGCGGGGTGAAATTGACGAGAGCGGAAAAGGCACAGTTTGCGCGAAACAGAGAGGTCCTGAGGCTCGCCGAAGAGCTTGCCCGGGTCGACGACCATGTCGATGGCTACGTGATGCCGGAAGACTATATCACGGAGAAGGGAAAAATTGATAAGAAGAAGAAGGCTGATGCCTTATACAAACGATACGTGGATAGGGACGAATACGGTCGGGAGAAGTACGTGACGGAGCACGACGAATGGGAACGCGAACAGGCGGCAAAGGCCAAGGCCCAGATCCAGAGACCAGAGTTAGTGAACGATGGCACGTATTCATATGTACTTGACGAAGACCAATACGTCAAGTGGAATTTGGACACCCGGTTAGCGGGCGAAGGCAAGCTACTCTCGAAGGAGCAAAGGTTCCTTGCGGCTCAGATTGATGCTGCTGAAAAGAAAGCACTGTCGATCCAGGAGACGAGAAAAAGCCTGCCGATTTACCAATATCGGGATGATTTCTTGGCCGCTATGGAGCAGCACCAGATTCTCGTCATCGTGGGAGAGACGGGTAGCGGAAAGACGACCCAGTTACCGCAATATCTCCACGAGGCGGGATATACAAAGAATGGGATGAAGGTAGGCTGCACGCAGCCTCGTCGAGTCGCGGCCATGAGCGTAGCTGCTCGTGTTGCCGAAGAAGTTGGGGTAAAAGTTGGCCACGAAGTCGGCTATTGCGTCCGTTTCGAAGACTGCACCAGCGACAAGACCGTCTTGAAATACATGACGGATGGTATGCTTCTGCGCGAGTTCATGACGGAACCGGACCTTGCGGGGTATTCTGCCCTGATGATTGATGAGGCCCACGAACGGACGGTACACAGTGATATCCTCCTAGCTCTAGTCAAAGACTTGGCGAGAGAACGACCGGAGTTGAAGCTTTTGATTTCGTCGGCCACGATGAACGCGCAGAAGTTTGCCGAGTATTTCGACGGCGCGCCCATCTACAACATTCCCGGCAGGAGGTATCCTGTCGACATATTCTACGCCTCTCAGCCCGAGGCCAACTATCTAACTGCGGCTATCACGACGGTCTTCCAGATACATACCACTCAGGACAAAGGCGACATACTCGTCTTTCTTACTGGCCAGGACGAAATCGAAGCAGCGGAGCAGCAATTAACAGACACGGCGCGCAAACTCGGGAATCGAATAAAAGAGCTTCTAATATGTCCCATCTACGCCAATCTCCCATCTGAACTGCAAGCCAAGATCTTCGAGCCCACGCCGGAGGGTGCGAGGAAAGTGGTTTTGGCAACGAACATTGCGGAAACCAGTTTGACGATCGATGGTATTGTTTACGTGATAGACCCCGGGTTTGTCAAGGAGAATGTCTATAACCCGGCCACGGGAATGTCTAATCTTGTCGTTGTCCCTTGCTCACGAGCGTCAGCTAACCAGCGAAGCGGTCGTGCCGGGCGCGTGGGTCCTGGTAAATGCTTCAGGCTGTACACAAAATACGCCTACATGAACGAGATGGACGAGTCTACGACACCAGAAATTCAGCGTACAAACCTCACCGGCGTCGTACTGCAACTCTCGGCGCTCGGCATTCATGACCTAGTCAACTTTGACTTCCTAGATCCGCCGCCATTCGAGTCACTCATCTCTGCTCTCAACCTACTGTACGCGCTCCAAGCGTTCAACCACAAGGGCGAATTGACCAAGGTTGGACGACAAATGGCCGAGTTCCCGACAGACCCAATGCTTGCCAAAGCAATCTTGGCTGCAGACAAGGAGGGCTGCGTCGAGGAGGTGCTCTCCATTGTCTCGATGCTCGGGGAGGCCTCGGCCCTCTTCTTCCGTCCCAAGGACAAGAAGATCCACGCCGACAGTGCCCGTGCGCGCTTCACAGTGAAAGACGGCGGAGATCACCTCACGCTGCTCAACATCTGGAACCAATGGCTCGAGAGCGACTTTTCCCCAATCTGGTCGCGCGAGAATTTCCTGCAGCAGCGATCGCTAACGCGAGCGCGCGACGTCCGCGACCAGCTAGCGAAGCTGTGCGACCGCGTCGAGGTGACGCTGTCGTCGTGCGGCGAAAACGACCAGCTGCCGATCAAGCGAGCGCTGACGGCGGGCTTCTTCCCCAACGCGGCCCGGATGCAGCGCGGCGGCGACGGCTACAGGACGGTCAAGACGAACACGACGGTGTACGTGCACCCGAGCTCTGTGGTGGCGGGGATGGATCCCCCGCCTAGGGTGGTCATCTACTTTGAGCTGGTGCAGACGACCAAGGAGTATATGCGCAGCTGTCTGCCAATTGAGGCCAGGTGGTTGGCTGAGTTAGCGCCGCATTTCCATAAGAAGAAGGATGTTGAGGCGTTGGAGGAGAAGAAGATGAGGAGCGGGAGACATGTGGCGAGGGAGTAAGAATAAGAATAGAAAGCATGATATTCTCGTTCTCTGGGATCTACTGGGGGTATGCAATGTATAACATTATATGTATTATTGGATATTGATGTCCGTCTGCCTAGTCGTGTTTCGCCTTGGAGTAAGAGTGATACGTCGGCGACTTTCTTCGCGTGCCTGCCCCGGAGCAATTAAACGATTTCTATTCGGCCGCCGGCAACTCTGAATGGACTAGCGTAACTGCGCCCTTGCGTTCCCACGGTTCAAAAGGCCCACTCATCCTCAAAAACTTACACCCAACTTACACCCGTCCAGACCTTTGACGGTTCACACCCACGCTTCATTTTCAGTGGTTTTTGTTCTGTATTTCCCCGCGGTCGAGTGTTTTTTTCTATTTTTCGTTCATTCCAAAACGACACCCATAAAAACGAGGTAAAAACTGCCAAGACTGCCCCACAATGTCCGAATCCGGCTTCCGTGCCGTGGTCGCCAGCCATATTGACCCATGGCTCTTCCTCTTCCTCTCCTTGCGCCACCTCCCGGCCACAATATCAACACACATCCGCACAAGCCCCCTCTCGAAGCTCTTCTCATGGTCCACGCTCCGCGACGCGTGGTTCTTCCGATTCTGGACGGCCGTAAGTCCAGACATCCGCGAGGGAGGGCACGAGCGCGTAACAGCGCTACTAAACGGCCAAGTCCGCGGGGGTGCCGTCACGGGAAAGCACGAGCACGAGCCTATGAGCGGAATCGTGCTCGAGATTGGAGCAGGGACGGGGCTTTGGGCAAGTTTACTGGCGGGCGATGAGAAGGTGGATAGGGTGTTCGGTGTAGAGCCGAATGCGGAGAGCGTGAGTATTTTGAGGAAGAGGGTGGAAGACTTGGGGATTGGGGAGAAGTACGTCGTCGCGCCCGTGGGCGTGCAGGACGTGGCGTATGGCGAGTGGGATGGGTGCAGGGTCGAGAAGGGGAGCGTGGATTGCGTGGTGACGATTTTGTGCATGTGTAGCGTTCCGGGCCCGGAGGAGATTGCGAGGGAGGTGTTTGGGTATTTGAAGCCTGGTGGTCGGTGGTATGTTTATGAGCATGTTAGGGCGGATGGGGTTGGGTGGTGGATGAGGGTGTATCAGGGTGAGTTTTCTTTTCTTTTTTCTTTTTCTTGTCTCCTTCTTCGACAGACAATTCCCCCACCCCCTTTGGAATTTGGAAAGGAACTTTGAACTAACGTAGAGGATTTACAGCCATCTTGAACATCTTCTGGCCGACAATGATCGGGGGGTGTCAATTGACGAGGCCAACGAAGCAGACATTGCTCAAGGCGGGAGAGTGGTCGGATATCGACCTCGAGAGGTGTGCTGATGAGCCGTGGCATAACATGATTCCTCATATCTTTGGGACTCTTACAAAATGAGCGACTGGAACTGGAAACTGGGGATCAATTTTTGTCTTTTTTAACTTGTGCGAACGAGGATTGTGTGTGGAGAGGAGCGACTGCTTTGAGATTTGAGATCTTCAATTCATAGGCGAGAGGTCACGGCCGCACACCAAGTGAGAGATGCCACGCTTCGTGGATGTCGCCTTCCTGTTTCTTGCTGCCCACTTCCTTACGAGTTATCTATCAGCAAAAAGGGAAAGGGCATTGGTTTGATGTTTTTGCTTCGGAAATGGGTGAACCTCTCTCATCTTCCTTCCAACTTCATCCACAAACAACAGCAAAAACAATTTATCAGAATAGTACGATTCTATTAAGCTCCGTATGAAAGAACACAAAAGACCCGAGTGGACGCACGCGAAAACGAAAACCGTATCCTGCTTCCAATCGATTTGAGCTATCACCAGCGCCATCCTCCCTGGACAACACTCCGGGCGTCCTCATCCACATCATCCCTCTCAGCAATTCTGTCGTTCTCCATAGCTCCTTCCGTTTTAATCTGCAAACCCATCTTAGCTCTTTAGATTCTACAATATGTACAACCAAAGCTTGGTGGGAAAGAGCATCACTTCTTCTCTTTCCACTTTTCGTCGATATAGTATTCTTCTTCGTTGCGGGTGGGATGCTCGCGGACTCGGGAAGGGCCGAGTCTGAGAACGCAATGTTGAGTAAGACGCCTCCTTCCGAATCTTCCATTATTGGGAAAATTGTTTTTGTCGCCAAGCCAAGTTCGGTCTTTCGGGCTACCAAGATGAAGCTGGGGGCGTCGTAGGATGTCCACTTTTGTTTGGTCTTGGCGTGGGTGGGTGTACGTGAGGGGGAGAGCGTGGGAGATGTGGGAGATAGCCTCGGACCTGCGAGCGGAAGAATTACTTGTTCACAGCCAAGAACGATCAAGAAACCAATTTGCAGAGCAGAGAAGCGTCAATGTCGTCTATGTACGATCTGTAGGTTCATAATGTGTACGAAGGTCGCCGAGGCATCGACTTTGAAAAGAAAACAGACCACACATGCTTCATCCATCGCTTCCAATAACGAAGGCTAAGACCTTTCTCAGGTCTATCCCATTATAATCTGGAAGAGCAAAAAAAAAAAAAAAAAAGAAGAAAAAAAAAAGAAAAAAGGGTATTCCTGAACGCCGGCAGAAAGGGGAGAGAAATAGTATTATACACAGGAAGACTGGGAGACCATCTCGCCAGTCCTCCTTCTTCATCCCTCCCTCGTCGTGGAAAAAAGAGTTATGCTATGCATGCTATGCTTGCCTGCCTCGAACGCCAGAAAGTGGGGTGGAGCAAAGGAGAGAAATAAGTAGAGAAGAAAATGAAAATGAAAAAAAAAAAAAAACACCAGCCCAAGATACCCTTATTTATGCGAAACGAAGAAAACTTTTGTCTTTCCCTTTTTTGGTTTCCTAACCTCCCTTGTCTTCTCTTTCTCGAACGCCATCAAACAGAAGTGGAAGGAAAAAATATAACATAGAACATCGGAGACAATCGCTCAGGCCGTAAAAAAATCGCGTTCGAAGAAAGGCGTATCCGAAGAATCTGTTCGGTTCGTAATGGTTTGGTTTCTATCGTGTGTTGAAAGCGGGGCGGGGGGAGGCGGCGATTATTGGAGTGTGCTCTGTCGAGATTTTTCTCGTTGGCCCGGATGATCCGGGACAGCTGAGGCGAGTAGCCTAGGCAGCCATGGGGAGGCGGAGAGTCATCTCCATCTTCTCCTTCTCGCGCTCCTCGGCAAAGGCCCGTCTGCTCATCTCAAGAACCATCTCGAAGCCTTCACGACCCTTGTGGGCGTTTTCCATGAATCGGTTAACGAGGGTATCCTCGATGCTATTCTTAATCCTCTGCCAGCCGCCGCAGAGGGCAGTGATCTTGGCCGTCTGCTCGAAGGCGGTCTTCTTATCGCAGAGGGGCTTGTAGATGACGGTCTCCTGGACGCTGACGAGGTTGGACCAGGTCAGGTTCTGCGAGACCATGGTGACGGTGCGCTCCTCGGGGTTGACGTAGGAAGCCTCGTAGACGTGGGAGGTCTCCATGGAGCTGCCCATGAGGCTCTTGAGCCAATCGGGAGCAGACTGCTTGCATGTGATGAGACGTTCGGTGCGGAGGATGCCGGTTTCTTCGTCGACGCTTCGCGATATCGTGTCGACGGCGACGACGTGGGTGGATTTGTTGTTCCATGGGCCGTACTTTTGCCAGTTGGCAATTGAAACCTCCTCCCAGGAGTAGTTGAAAGTGACGTTGTTCGATAGCCACCTCATTTTGAACTGTTGTGCAGGATGTAGAATGTGGCTAGGGTTCTAGTGGTCCTGGGTCGAGATATTTTCTCTTTTTTTTTCCCGGTCCTTCGGAGCTAAGGAAGTCGATTGACACGTGAAGGTCCACGATGCGAAAGTCGACTCCAATTGAAGGAAAACGTGCTCAAAGACAAGAACCGACAATGAAATAATTGTCGGAACGCTCAGAGGGCTTTGGGGAATGAGGTTTTGTCGAAGTGATGCGAGATATATGCAAGATCTCGATCGTCGACTTCGGCAACAGAAGCTAAGCTGTCGCTCGGTATATTTCGGTACAAAACGATGTGCCGGTTGGGAATCTCACGCATCCATTAGATTTGCGGATGGGATTTGACAACGTAACGAAGGACTGTCAAATAATTAGTTGCAAAACGACAATAAAAAACAGAAGCTGCAACAAGCGGCAGTCCGTAGAAACGACGTTGGACGGATAAAGGAGAGACGGCACGAAGCAAAAATAGAGGGAAGGTGCGAAGTATTATTAAAAGTGCCGCGAATTTTTTTCGGGTCGAGTCAGAATTTCAGAAAAACGAACTTTTTGCCGCGGCGCGATTTGATTGGTCGCGTTGTTGTCTTCTATCTTTCTCTGTGAACGCCACGATTTAAACATTTCTGCCTCACTCTCTGGACGATGACTAATGACCATTCTGTTTTCCCATTGGATAGAGTGTTCTTGGTTACTGTCTGTATTGCTTGATGCGGTTTAGCGTCGAAGATTCTCCGGAATCGACTAGCACCAATGCTATGACGTGCTGGGCCAAGTGACAACTCTCTTTCTCCAGAGGCCGAGACCAAAGAAGGAACAACCGACCAGCAAAAAAGAAAAAAAAATCTCTCGGATGCCCCGCCACCGCCGACTTCGCTGTGTCCGAAGAGGAAGAGGGCTTGTGACCGACGGATGTTCGGCGAGCTTCTGCTTCGTAAGTACTCTATTTATTTCTCTTTTTATTCTTTCTCTCGTTCTCATTTATTTTATTTTATTTTATTTTGTCTTCGGATAGCCAGGAAAATCCTTGGGGCGAAATCTCGGGGACCAACCGGGGAGGAGAGAGGATACCCGGACTCGAGCCGGGGAAAGGTTGGCATTAGAAATGAACCATTGAATCCTTTGGATTGACGCCCCTTGAGTCAGGGTTGCATTTCGTAGTCTAGACAAGGCCGAGAATCAATGGACATCAATGGATTTGATAGAGCCGTACTGGACATAATCCGCACTAGCCACAACTAAACTACACTACTACCTGTACGAGGTAGAAAGTGGAGTCCTTTTTTCCTTCCTCGGAGAGCCGCGGCTATGCTTGTACTGAGCACCTTGGCGTACCATTTCCATGATGCCGAGCGCCAGGGGAATAGGATCTGGAGTTTACAAGAGGGGCGAGTGGAGGCACATGGGGCATGGAGGAGGGATTTGTTATCATGAAGCCAGCGAACAACTGCAGGTGGGTAAGATGGAACATGCCCGGCCACTTGCCCCATGTTACCATGTGACGAAAGAGTGTCGCCTTGCCTCCTTTTCCACGGATTTGTCTCCAAGAAAGCAACGAAGTACACGACAAACTAAGTGGTCTTACCAAGATCCAAGACTTGAACTGTACGGGATAGATATTTAAGAGTTGACTGAGCGTACTGAACTCAGCCTCATCAATTCCCTCTCATGCGCAGAATTTCCAAAACCGAAGAGGATCTGCAAAGAGCTTCCAACTTAAACTGTCATTTTCCATTTGGGTCATACCGCAGCACCCGGCCCACGTGCTGCGACCTGCGTCAAATCTACCCTGTCCCCACAAGACAGTCTAGGCCCATGTTACAAGAATCCAGACCCGTAAAAGTTCAATCTCTTGAAAGAATGTTTCATTCAGATGGGAATATTCCCGAATGAGCCCTGGGCGGGCCTTTGCTATCCAGAAAATGTCTCGTTATTCATAAGGTGAACCCCAAATGTTTATGTTTTCCCGATTTCTGTATCCCTTTTCACGATAAGAAATGTGACCGGAAATAGCAATTTGGTCGATACCTCGGGGGCCTTAGTAGTCGTCACCGCGGCTGATGACCTCCTTTACGGTAGGTCGGAGGAGGATGGTCTAAAAAGAACAAAATATGTCAGTTATGAATGATGAATGAGACAACCAAAACAAGTTTCGTTCAACAAAACTTACGTGCTCGTACTGAGCCGTGTAAGAGCCCTTCTTGTCACAGAGAGGGGGATACGCCTCCACAATTCCGTTTGATACAAGGTTATTCAACTGCATCTTTCATCAGCAAACACTAGAATCTGGAGCAGGAAATCATATCCGTAGACTTACACCTAAAAGATACTTCTCCTGCCCCAACCTATCCAGGTATCGTCGACAGAAGGGCAAAGTGCCAAAGTTCTTGTTGATCACGTTGAGCAACTGCTTCGCCGAGCTCAACCTCAGAGCTACATTGGGCGCGTCTCCAACGCGAGCATAGTGCGAAGTTTCCATATCGTCGTGAACGTAGCCGTTACCAGTGCTGCCGAACGTCTCGACGGCAAAGACATCGCCCTCCTCCATCTTGGTCATGTCGTTGCTCTTCACGATGGGCACACTCTTGGTGCCGTGGATAGAGTAAGGTAGAATGGTGTGGCCGTTGAGGTTACGGATCGACTTGACGGGGTATGTCGTACCGTTGATTTCAACCTCGTAGCTCTCCATGACCTCCTGGATGGCCGCACCGACCTCGCCGACACGGACGTCGATACCAGCCTCGCGAACGCCGGCATTGGTTGCGTCCTTGACGGCGGCGAGGAGGTTATCGAACTGGGGCTCGAAAGCCATGGTGAAGGCACTGTCGACGATGCTTCCGTTCACGTGCACGCCGAAATCCACCTTCATGACGTCTCCCTGCTGGAGGACCAGCTTGTTACCCGCGTTGGGCGTGTAGTGCGCCGCGCAGTGGTTGATGCTCAGACCAGTAGGAAAACCCATACCAGCCTTCAAGGCATCGCCCTCCTCAAGACCCCAATGGCCCGTCAGCGCGCGGACACCATCCTCAATACCCTCAGCAATCTCGGTGAGGGTCTGGCCCGGCTTGATGTTCTTCTGAGCCCACTGCCTCACCTGACGGTGGACCTCAGCAGCCTGGCGGAAATCGGCCGTCTTGTCATTGTTGATGTTGTCGAGGTGTCTCTTCTCCTCGTTGGTGGTCCTGTACCGGTTCTCGTCCTTGTACTCGACCTCCTCGCCGTGCGGGTAGGTGTTGTTGGGGAACAGCTGCGACACGAGCACGCGGGGCGGGTCGGACTGCGCCGTGGGCTTCTTCTTCTTGGACTTGGACTTCTTCTTCTTCTTCTTTTTCTTGGCTGCGCCGGTTTCGCCGCCAGCTCCGCCCTGTGCGGCTACCTCGTCCGCATCGTCGTCGGAGTCTTCGTCGTGCTCGGCGTTGGCACCACTGGGTGCACCGTTGGAGCCAGCCTTCTCAGCCGCTCCCGGTGCGTCGTTGACTGTATCGTGTAAGATCAGATGTTAGTAACTGGAAAAATACAATTTTAGTTTTTTTTTTTCTTCTTTTGTTCCCCTGTGTGTGACTTGGAGAGGGCAGCATCTTTGCATTTCGGGCACAATGACGTCGTGTGCTCCCAAGCCCTGACGACGGTGCATGCTACGTGGGGCAGCATCCAAATAAGACGAAGTTCGAGAAAGAAATCGAGATCGAAAGAATATGAGTTTACTAACCGCTAAGCTTCTTGAGCGCCTCGGTGGGAGTTTGAGCCGCCATACTGAAATATGTCGGGTCTGGGATTGAATATCGCTGGTCTCAGATTCCTGAGTGCGAAGTAACGGTGTGGGAGGAGCAAAGAAATTTTTGGGAGCGGGACGACTTTGTAATACAATCGAATTTGATCTTTCCTGCCTTTCTGAGGAGCGGGGCAGCTAAATCGCCCAATGGATACAATTGGAGCGTCATTGGAGAATACAATTGTACTTCCTACAGACTATTATTCACTGACGCGGGAGGCTCGGCGCGGGGCAAAATTTCCCCGCCGTCATAACACCGGAAGCTACAAGGTACAATTAATCACTACAACATATTGCACCATCGTGTGCCCGTCAGAAAGGAGCGGCCGATCAAGAAAGCCTTGCTCAAATAGGCGTGTTATTTATTATTGATAAATCGAGAGAGCCTCTCCATCCGAACGCCTCCTATGGGTATCAAAAAGCACTTGCCCTTGCCATGTCCATCCATATCCGCGTCTAACCGCCATCATTTTAGCCACCAACTACAACGACACTAAAATAATCATAGCTCGTCATCGTCATCATCGTCCGAGATGAATACCGACACTCTTTTGCTTCCCTCGGCCGAGACTGCGGTTTCAGTCCTGGGCAGCTTCGCCTCCTGCTTGCTTTCCTTGATGTTCCCCTCGTAGCCATCTTCGAGCTTTACTTTAGTCTCTAGCCTCTCCGGCTTCGTAATAATGGCGGACAGTAATGGTAGAGCTGCAGTTGGACCACTCAAACCCGGCTCAATCTTGATTCGGCCTTTAGTATCTTCGGTCTTGATCTCCGGTTTAACCTTGACATCTTCGGGCTCAGGCTTGACCCTATCTCGGTACCCTTCACTCTTAATTTCTACCTTGAACTTCGAGTCGCCTGTCCTGGCAGTTTCGGTTCTGGCCGCCCTTCCATCAGGCTCCACACTTGGCGAAGCAGTACTCTCTAGTTCCAACTTCGCAGCCCGGCTCTTGTAAAACTTATCGAGGCAGTTCCTCCGCTGCTCCTGCGTCATGCTCTCCACAACAAGGGCAAACTCCGTAGCATTTGGAAACCCAAACTCCTTGGCCATCGAGCAGAATTGGCGTTGCATCACTTCCTCGGGCGGATTATAAAGATATGCGCTCGTCCCGCCGGTGCCACGGGTTTCAAAGAGCGGGTCTTCCGCAAACAGAGCACTCTCGCCGTCGAGATCTGTGTCGGAATCTCCGACGAGTTCGGCGCGTCGAGACAGTTGCTGCTCGACTTTGGATGAACCAACCACCTCGGAGTTCTCGTGCGTATATTCAACCCCGACAGAGGCTAGGATCGCTTGGATAGCGTCGCTTTTTGGCTTCTCGTTTCTCTTCGAAGCGAATATCTCTTCCTTGTTCTCGACCGAAACGAGTGCGGCCAACTGGCTCATCCCCCCATCGTCATCGGGGCCTTCCTTCTTAACCGTAGTGGCTAATTCCTCATCCTTAACTGCCTGTTCAATGTTGAGTTCCACAAGATTAATCCCTGCCCTCGCCTCTGCGATATTGGTCTTGTTGACAATCTCTCGTAGCACAATCTGATCACCGTGGTAATTGAAAATGTTCGCGAGGCCGAAGATTTCTCCCTTTCTTTCCTCGTCCTTCTGGACACCCTTGAAGTAGCGCCTCTCCTCCGAGGCACTGTATCCGATGTTTGCCTGCTGCTGCTTATATATCTGCCTAGCGTAGATGATTTCTTCAATGGTTCCCGCCGCGATAAGCCGAAAGACATCGACGTCTCTGGTCTGCCCGATACGATAAGCTCGGTCTTGCGCCTGGAGGTCATACGACGGGTTCCAATGCGGATCGACAATGACAACTTTGTTCGCCGACGTGATGTTTAGCCCAACGCCGCCAGCTTTCGTCGATATCAAAAAGACGAACTGGCTCGGGTCCGAGTTGAAATCGTCCACCACCCTCTGCCGGTCATCGTAGCTGAGGGATCCATCGAGATAGCTAACGGAGTAGCTAGTGTTGCTGAAGAGATACTGGAGGATACGGAGAAGTTTGACGCTATGCGAGAAGACGAGGACTTTGTCGCCGTTTCCGTGCCAGAACCTGAGAAGCTTCTTCAAAATCTTCCATTTGCCGCAAAATTCCGGATTCGCGAGGTTGACCATGGAGTCCCTCTTTTGGTACAGCTCCTGCCACGTGTCCGGCAACGCCAGTCTGAGCATCTTAAGCTCGGAATCTTGCTTGTCTGCCATATCGAGGGACGAGGGTACCATAAGAGTGACGTGATTCGACATCTTCTGGAGGGCCATCATGCAGGGGAACACTATCGACTGCCAAGTCCGGCCATCTGGAAGAAATTTATAGCAACACCACCCTTTCTTGGGCCTTATCCCATTGTCTTTGATCCGGCCACAACTACACGGATCACCAAGGGTGCGGAGCAGAGTTACCATTTCACTATCCAGGAAGTTTTCGTACGCCTCTTTTTGCACTTCTGTTAGAGGGCAAAACACCACCTTGTCGCTCTTCTTCGGAAGCTGATCGGCAATGAGTGTCTTCATGCGACGTAGGAAGAATCTAGGCAAAAGATTCTGCACCAGCTGCTTCGCCCTCTTCCGTGCAATACTCAGCTGCTTGAGAGTGGCGTCGTGGGACTGGCCGACGGTAAGAGGTCGGGATATAGTCCTGGTCCACTCGGAGAGAGTCCCAAAGTGCGCCGGATTTGTCCAATTCAGTAGGGTCCATAGCTCATCGTAGGAATTTTGAATGGCGGTGCCGGTGAGGCCGATGCGGCAGAGAGCGTTGACTTCATTCATAGCCTTGGTAGTCTCCGACCGGCGGTCCTTCATAACGTGGCATTCGTCGGCCACCACAGCATCCCACTCGACACCATTGATGCTGCTTCGGTTTTGTTTGTAGGTCTGGTAAGTTGTAATCATGATTTCAAGAAGACCTGACCTAGCAGTCATAACTGCATCTTCTTTCCCGGATCCATGACAAATGTCAACATGCCACCAGCCCCAGCGGTCAAGCTCATTCTTCCAGTTCTGGATCAAGGTACCGGGGCAGACCACGAGCACTCTGGGATACCAGTTTTCACGGTCCCGCCGCATTGCACGCATCCGTTTCCTATCCCTCTCGTCGCCTGTCTTTCCAAACGCAGCTGTGAGGAACGCAGCTACTTGGACGGTCTTTCCGAGACCCATGTCGTCTCCCAAGACGCCTCCCTTTTGGTAGACGAAGAGATGGTGCAAGAACCGCACACCTGCAACTTGGTAATCTCGGAGATATTGAGCAATAGGCGCTGGTATAAAACCACCGGAATGCTCGAGTTCGATGTCCTGGTAGGGCCGACACGGCCTAATACCGCTCGCCGCATCAAACTTGGGCCTCGTCTCAAGCTCCTCGTGTCTACCTTCATCAGTCAACTCGATACCCGCATAGTCTGGGGGCAGCCGCAACCCCGCCTGTGTAAGTATATTTCTATTCTCCTCAAAAGTCTTTCGTCGCTGTCGAATATAGTCGGGCAGGCCTGCGTCGGCAAGCTCATCCTCGGACGGTACGGCATCCTCGTCCTTTTTCTTCTTCTTCTTGGAGGGTCGCCCCCGGGTCGCCTTCTTAGAGCCGCCCGCAGCAGACCGTCTTTTCCTTTTCCCTTGAATTTTCTTGTCATCCTCGGAATCGTCTGTCCATCGGACCTTTTCTTCGATGTCCTCCGCGGGGTCGGGTTTTATTGTGGCGGGGGTCTTCTTCACCGCGTCAGTCGACGCGTCGCGCGAGACAGGACCAAAGTCCCACTCAGATTCAGAGGCCGTCGATATGTCATCTATGACTATAACTTCCCGCTTGGATGAAGTAGCCATTTCCACGGTCTCGAGGCATGATTACTTCTAGTGCAGAATAATAGTCTGTGAGGCACAAATGAGATGACTTCCTTGGACTTCAAGAAGTTCAGCGCGACTGACTATAATCGCTTAGTCAGCGAGGTAGCCAAGTTGGACATCGTGATGGAAGATTCATCCGATCCGCGGGTAAGAATAGGGCCCTAAGGTTGATGAAACGGATCATTGACACGCTGTGTAGTATTTGGAAGTCAGTACAGATGTAAAAGCCCAACGCTATTGCTATTGCGCCGTGTATAAGGCTTTGCACGCCGGGATCGTGCCTAATTCCCAAGCAAAGCCTCTCAGCTCAGGCCGTTATGATGGCGAGGAAGTTACTCGAAAAAGATGGATACTCGATGACAGGCAAAACTTTGCGCACTTCAAATAATCCTTCAACACCGAAACGAGTTTCATTTTGTTCAATTTTGTTCAATTTTTGCAACTTTTTTTTCCCCCACATTGCAATACATGTTCGTACAATAACTAACTCGTACAAAGTACAAAGAGAGCGGAGAGGGTGTTTCGCCCATACAAAGCAGCAGGGCAGTACATCAAGGCTGAAGCCCCTCTCGGCTAAGAAAAAGCCCGGGCGCCACGCTAGAACCAAATATAACACGGATAGAAAGAACATATATAATGTACAAAACGCGTAGAGGCCGCCATCGAAGAATAGAGTACCGAGTTGGGAATTTGTGTCATGTGTTCGGACGCGGATGTCGTTCCAGTATGCCTTCGCGGATCCGCCGCATATGTCTGCCTGGGTATATCGTAACTCGTTGTTCGTGTCTCGTACTCGAGTCTGGAGGATCAATCAAGGAGAGTGCGTCAAGTTTAGGCCATGCGCATCTGCTTCTCCCTTCGGACCATCTCCATGACACCCATAACACCAGAGTGTCGCAACGTCTCGAGGACGACCCTCATGCCCTCTCGGCTCTTTCCGAGCTGGTCGACAGTCTTGGTCGAAGCCATCTTCTCAATGCTGGCCCGAATCCTCGTTCCCATCCAGCCCGAGAGCCACCGGTCCTCTCGAACATCTTGGAGGCGGCCTCTAATCTTCTCACCAAGCCTCGACCTGAATATAACCTTTGTAGAGACCTCGGTGTTCGAATCGCCTCCAAGATTGTTGAGAGCCGAGACACCTTCGGGGACCTTGTACAACTGCTGCTCAACAACGCTCAAGACACCAGTGAAGTTAAGGTTTCGGCTTTCGGTCTGCATCCAACCCTCCCGCATGTCGACGACGCTAGTTTCGAGAATGTAGCTCGCTTTTTCGGCCGATTTCCCGCCTGTGATGCCAGCAGGGAGAAGCTTAAAGATGGCCGAGGGCATCCTGGACTTCTTCAGATGGATGCGCGTCATGTGCAAGCGACCCGTGACGGGGTCGACCTCGCTAGAGATGGTGTCGGTACTGAGGACATGGGTGGCGAAGGGATTGATAGCCGGAGACGTATATCGGAGGAAGTAGGCGAGGGTGACGGCAGGGAAAGGGTGGGCGTAGGTGTTGGCCGCTGTGTGATAGAGAACCATCTTGTCCGTCGTGTGGAGGAGGGAGGTGAATTGGTTCGCAAGGATTGTAGTTAAAAACGCTTCGAGCTCGAGCTTAATAGGTCGTGTTGTAGATCAATCGCGCCGATGGGATGCCTAAACCGCACGTAGACATTGGGTGACAGGATGTCGCCCGCACTGGAGCTATCACACAGATGGTGGGTGGCCAAGAGAAGATTTTCTCAAGCTCGAGGCTTACCCTCGGATGTCGGTTTTGATGGTGGATCAATTGGTCCGAGAAGTTTTGACGGGGAGAAAATTAGCCATAGCAAGGCAATTGGGCTAGGCACGAAGAATCGAATCCTTCGGATCAAAATCAAAAAGGAGAAGAGAGGGGGGAAGAAGAAATCAAGAGGGGGAACGACGATCAGGTATGATTGGAGTATTGAGAGGCGTGATGTGTTGGGTGTGGTCGTGCCGGAAATACTG
This sequence comes from Scedosporium minutisporum, assembly GCA_034774675.1. Taxonomy (NCBI): domain Eukaryota; kingdom Fungi; phylum Ascomycota; class Sordariomycetes; order Microascales; family Microascaceae; genus Scedosporium; species Scedosporium minutisporum. The sequence goes on from SJVG01000007.1 coordinate 86,958, forward strand.
GAAGTGCTCGGAAAAAGTGAGTACAAAACTACTTCATCGTGCTTTTTCCCAGATTGTCATAGTACATGATCGAACGACATGAGCCCAGAAGAGGAAACTCGACAGGCGGTTTTCACATGATAATTAGTGAGTTTTGATTGGTTGACCGCGCAAATCCAGACCACCCACAGGCCAGTGGCAATGTGATCAACAGGCTGTTGCCATTTGGCATTTAATCCAGACAGCTGGCAATTAATAGTTAATGACTAATAAGGATAGGCTAAGCGGAATATGATTATACCGAGGTACACTTGAGTGCTCACTTTTGCAGGAAGGCCAGACCAACATCCACGGATAGCTTGGCAGCAACCTCATCCCACGGCTAGCTTCACATTTGCTCCCGACATTGCCGGCTTGAAATAATGGAAGCCCGCAGCCACAACTCTTGGGCCGACTTCCAGCCAAAACCCCGTGGCCTCACTTCCTGCAGCTTGTAGTCGACGTCGGCCAATCCTCCAATTAGCACCGAGCCCGATTGACGCGCTAGAACGCCTCAAGCGAATAAGCTCGACGTCATGGGTTAACTCTATCGAGTTGTACCAGCTCTTCCCCGCTCAGCCAGCCGCTGGTGCCGGCCATCTTCTCCGAGCTAGGTTGTTAATGCTCACGAGTCCAATATTCCTGTTCATCCTGTTCATAACAGGACACCTCAGGCAAGGAGCCTTGGGCAGAGAGCCACGTCGGTGATCTCGTTGGCGGTCTTCTCCCTCGTAAAGCCAACCTGAGACTAATTCACTTGTAATTTACCGCCTTCGTCCGCGTACCGCCCTCTTCCGATCATCCGTATCTGTATTCTGGACCTTCAGGCCGGCATCTTTTCCCGAAGGTCTCTCCTGCCTATATCTGTACTCCTCTATGGCATCTACCACCCTCTGGGCGATGACCAATAGTTTCTCCTCCTGGAGACGTTGTCCCACTATCTGCACGCACGCCGGTGCCCCGTGGTACATATCTGCATCATCTACAGTTCGAGTTAATGAAGTTATGCTAATGACGTAGAACTGCCCAGGCCTGGAAATGGAGGCGATGGGGCATGTGTGACGAAGAAAACTTACAAGCATTCCAGTTGCGTTTATCAACCTCGCCGACTGGAAGGTAATCGACATCGAGTTTGTCAATGGCTCTGTCTGCAAATGTAACCGGGATTACAATAGCTACATAATCGAGCGTATTGATAATGGAGGTATACGCTACGACGACTCGGTCAACTAATGCCACACAGATGCTTTACTAATCAAGAGCAGCAACATACTGTAGTAGAATGACCTCCCTGGGATGACGGCAGCCGTGGGCGTTACTATTCAGAAACCCCGTGTTAGTCGTCCGTATTAGCATGATACGGAGACGAGCCATGCAGGCTTACTAGGCATAATCAAGGCATCAACTGGCCGATCTAAGCATTATTCTCCATCAGTCCATCATTGCCAAGAAGACTGACATCATCGGATCGTAAACACTCCTACCTGTCCCGCTAAGATCTTTAGTCGAGAGCCAATACTCGTTATAATCATTTCTAAACGCGTGAAGCCTTTGGACAAAATGCTCGACTTCAATAGCATTCAGCGGCTTTTGGGGTTTCCCGTTGGGAAAGTAAGGAATTAGCTCTGGGATGAATGGCTCCCTAGAGAGCGCCAACTGTTGGGGCACATCATAGTTGCCATCCGCATTTACTATTTTGTCCTATAATCAAAAATCAGCTGGGGCCCAACTTTGATGTCTCGCTGGCCGGACTTGCATGCAATATTTCTGCTTCACTGTGGTTTGGGGGATTCCAATCGACAATCTGAAATGACATCGTCAGTGGTGCCACAATAAGTCAGAAAAGGAACGGTCTGCAAACTCACGCCATGCCCTTGCGCTTGCACTGCGTCGATCACCATATTCAGAGCCCGCTCAATTGGAGGATGTGGCCTTACTATGCCGTCATGCGCATAGATACCGAATGATAGCTTGCGTTTGGTGTAATTATGTGCCTGGTCTTCCCGCCAGGAAAGGGGAATGACTTCGGGGTCACGAAGCCAGGGGTCAGTGGACAGAAGTGCCTCGAACAGAAGCCTAATGGAAGAAATAGAACGGCCAAATATCCCCGGGACTGTAGGAATATGAACTTGACCCTTGGACTTTGGAGAACTCGTGTTAGAGGGCCCAAAAGGCATAAAGGAAAGCAGGAGGAAAACCAACCGAGTTCGCCACGTTCTTAAAGGAAAGTCTGTTGGCGGAAGGCTTAATGCTATAAATACCATTGTATGATGCCGGCATAGAAACGGATCCGCCTGTACGGCATTAGAGCTCCGTCAATTGGATTGGTAGTATACGAGATTATGGAGACTTACCAACATCAGCTCCAACGCCAATTGCACTGCCTCCTAGGGCTTGGATTGCGCCCTCGCCTACAACAGTATTAGCCCCCTTCTTCAAGATCAGCAAGACTTGAGCTATGACTGTGCTCACCCCCAGAGCTTCCACCGGAGGAAAGATTCTGGTTGACTGGGTTGAAGTTATATCCGAGGATATTATTGTTCGTCTCCCCATACCAGAGGCTTTGTACACAAGTGGTTTTGCCGATGATTATAGCGCCCAAGGATTCTAGCTCGCGAACGATTTCACTTTCTGTAATCCCTTTGATAGGTGAGTCTTTGCTTCCTTCAAAGGTATCAATCCAGCCGACGTATCCCATCGTCGTGTTCATTCCTTTGACATGGTACTGATCTTTGAGAGTCACTGGCAGACCGTGGAGCGGCCCGAGAGCTTTGCCCTCCCGTTTGAAATAGGCATCCAATTCTTTGGCCTGCTCAATAGCACTTTCAAAGTTGATCTCCAGGAGAGATTTATTCTGTCAAGGTCGTCAGAAGACTTAAGATAACACCTGGCAAGCTGCTGGATACAAATAAGTCGTACCAGTTGATGGGCAAACGCGGCACGTTTGCAAAAGGCTGTCACTACCGCTTCAGATGACAGCGATCCAACCGTTGTCAACGCCAACAGATCTGGCACATCCAGAGACGTGATCGACAGGGTTTCCGGATCAAGTAGGCTTTCAATAAACTCGCCCGCGATGGAAGGCAAGAGGCTGGCCTTTTCAATAAATGAGAGCTCCAGTAACCACTCGCTGCGGATTTTCGCCAAATCGTCGTCTCTTTTGCCCTGAACGAGATCTTCCCACAAAGTCGGCTGCTTGATGTTTCCGTCCGGTTTCCATCCCACTAGCTCGAGTCCTCCCGGTGTCCAGGTGTGGACAAGATATATTAAAAGGAAGCATAGGAGGATAGCCGCGAGGGTTCTCAAGATGCTACTTTCCGTAAAAGGCGTCCGGGCGCTCCGGGCGCTCTTAGCACTGTCGAGTGACATCCTGGAAATTATAGAAGTTGGGAGGTGGTTGGATGAGATGTTGATAGTTTTGAGCCGCAATTGATGAATAAAAGGGAACCTCAGGTGTAAAAGTACTCGACATCACTGCCAAATCCTTCGAGGCCTGACAAGGATTATCGTATCTTTCGGATTTTCATTGAATCTGCCGTCGCACCCTCGGTTTCGATACAGGCCAATCTGGCGTAAGAGGGTATTGCCGTCTTATGTCTAGATGATTCATGTGTGGAATATTTAGGGGAGACACTGCAGGGAATTACATGACCATCCTCGATGCTGCCTCTGGTCCTCAAGAAACGGTGGGAAGTTTCAATGATGTTTTCCAGCTGCCGTTGGACTTTTCAGAAGTGGAAGCAGGCGGAAGGATCAAAGATGTGGAATACATTAAGGAAGGATGCATGTGTGCGGCCAACATGGGCATGGACTAGACATCTATACGAAGCACACGCCAGGAACGTCAACTGCACCAAAAAGAAAAAAAAGAAAAAAGAAAAGCGCGCACTCTAAAGTGAACCCACCAGCTGACCGGTCACCGTTGTAACATCCCCAGAAACTCGTATACGAAGTAGCTTAGACCAGGCATACTTTGCCTCCATAAAAGTTCGCCTCATTTTTGGACAGCGGACGCGGGGATGTTTTTCTGGGCATCCAAGCCCAGTTCGATACCGGGGATTGAATTTCAATGCGTTTTATTGGCTTACCCTCCCAAGGGAAATCTGAATTCCCCTGCTCGTATCCTGCCCCCAACAACTTAGACAACCAAAATACAAGTCGTGGTCATACTCAAATCTACCTTGGTTGGAGTCCAACGCTATTATGTCCTAAATTTAGAATGTAATGGTGATAATTGCCAGCTAATATTCGATGCCGAGAACCTCACCTCTCCGCCAACTCGACGCTTGCCCACCTTAGTTTCTGTCCATTGGGGTAGCTGGCCTCCCAGAGTACCGGAGGAGAGGGTATTTAGATTCTTACAGTCGTGCTGTGTTATGGGTCGATGACTACATTGTACGAAAAGTATGAAGAGGCACTGATTGGAGAGTATTCCCCTTGATGCGGTACAAAGCGGCTGCTGGGTCTCACCGAGCCGCACAGGAATTGCTACATGGTGTGAGCACCATCCGCGATGCCGCTGGGCTAGATCAGTTGAGGCCACTAGCGAGATCAAATCCTTCTTACCACGTCAATGATGGATATTATTCATCCTGGTCGAATCCGGCCAACGACGATTCCGCCCCAAGCGCTCAATATATGCAGGATAAGGAGGCACACAGCAAAAGCGGTCTGATCTCATGCGCTGAGACCGCCTTTCGATGACCACCACGCTCGTGGATGAGAATGAGGCATGTTACATCGCCATGAGATGACCGATGAAGGGGTTTCATCTAGACAATGGAGCATCGGCAGAGATGGATAGTGAAAAGTGACTCGTGGTCCAGTCGTGCTCCAAGGATACATACCAAGGGAGAGAGGAACTTGGCGGCTGTGGAGATGAGTGGTTGCAGCTCAAGCCCGGTCTGGAATTTCCTTTGAAGGGATTGGAGTTCTCTTGTCGGGGCTAATAAACGGGATGTCCTTGAAGAATCGAAGTGGGAACTGACGATGTCTGAGATCATCCAAGTCGGGTCGCGACGTCACCACCAGCAAATGGGATGGACCGTGGCCAGGGCTGTGCACACCGGGTTTGCCTAAATATTACGCCGTGATTGGTTGGAAGCAGGACACTAGGCTCAATTTAGGGGACGGCAGGAGCCGTCGCGCGTCTCCACTTCTCGGTACATTGGCAGTGTACAGCTCTACATGACGACCAACTCGAGGTTTAATGCGATTGGCTGGAATGGAGAAGTGCGAGGTACTTTGTACTTTGCAGCCCGAGTTGAAGCCGAAACGCACATTGGCGCCGGAGCCTTGCGGGCATCCACGACCGCGTCAGGCTGCAGGGAGATTTCTCCTTTCTCCTTTCCTTCGGCCCTATTCATGATGATAGCACAAAAGTGCTCCGACGCTATTGTCTCGTGATCTCTTGATCCCTTTACTTCGTACACCTCAATCGGTACTCGGTACTCGGTGCGTACCACCAGGCGGGTCTCTGCTTCTAGAAGTGCCGCCCCATTTTGTTTCGGTCTTCCAGACTCCCCCTCGCAGGCTGACGCTAACGTCAAGAATAACCAAGATTCAGCCCTCTTCACCCTCAATGCCTCGTCATTGGGGCAGGCTTATTTCAACTTTCTTGTGGCGTTATCGATTAGCTAGTGAAGGCTCCAAAGTTCGGGGCTGGTTTGTAGAGCTGTCGTCGTGGAAGTTGACAGCCGGACGCCGAGAACAAAACCTCACCCTGCGGCATTCCCATACCCCGGCTCCTTGCATCGCCAGACAACCAGTGAAACTGGGGTGCCGTCATTAGACAGGTCCTTACTTCTGGATCACGAAGTAACAATGAACCCAGAGGTGTGTCCCACCCACAATATCTCTTCTGCAGGTCGAAATCCCCGATAGTATCCACTCCCCTTTCTTGGATCATGCCCTCGGGGAAGACTGCCCGGCAACATCCTCTTACATTAGCCTATCCAGGTCTCGTATGATGACTTGGCTAACAGCCAAGTATTCCCTCATTTGGGGGCCCCCGCCGTTGATGAAAGATACCCAAACCCATTGCCGAGCGGGGGGGCGGAGTCCGGTCGCTCAATCCATTTCCTGACCCCATTACGCTTTCACGAGCTACTGAGATACCCAGCGAACTCTACCCCCTCATTCCCCTCATTCCTGCCATCAAACAGTACGCGAGCCCTTGTATCTACATTCAGCCAACCCCTCATAAGTCTAAACCCTTCGTTTGCGATGTTCGGAGCGAGTCATGGCGGGCCAGGCTACGTCGCCTTCAATAATATCGGATCCAGGTTCAGCGAGTCTTCCGGCTCCCCGAGATCGCCCGCCTCGAGGTCAGAGGACGAAATCGATCTAAATTCCAGGACCGACGATCCTCTCCCTGCACATCTCCTCTTTGATATATTCCGATGTCATGTCGACTTCACTCCGTCCAGTGGTGAGCAGGGTCGCATTGGGAGCCAGAACGAGCACCTGAGGACTACTTCTGCTTTTCCATCTCACTCTGGGGAACTTGTAAAGCCATTTGAATCCTATAACCCCGACATCCATGTTGGACCACCATCTACCGCCTCCAACTCTATTGTGGTCCTCACTCCCCAAAGCTCAAACACACCCTATACTCGGTCCCTTGGAAGTCCCTCCGTAAATGGAGACCCGCGGCCTGCCGGGGTTGGTCTTAGTAGACACTGGCCGCTACCTCAGAAGGTTAGAACTTTCTTCGTCCTCCAAGCTAGCTCCGTATCTTAGCCTTACTAAATTGTATCCTAGAAAAAACGCGGGCGGAAACCGGGCGTGCGACTGAACCATGCGGCGGTCAAAAAGAAAATACCAGAAAGGCCTGCGGTGAAAGGAATCCCGAAGAGAACGGGGCCTCTGCCCGAAGCTTCAAGACAAGAGTCTCGCGAATTAATAGCCCTCGGTGGGGCCTGCTGCGCCTGTCGCTATTTGAAGACCAAGGTATGGAATGTCCGATGTGTCGTCCGGATATGGCACCTAGCAGCCGAGGGCCACGAAATCCCTTAAGCTGGTAGTAGGGTTACTGACATCTGGCCTCGCCTGTAGTGCAGCGTCAATCCGGAGAATCCTGAGGGTTCCTGTAAACGATGCGCCACCTTGAAGCCTCGCCCAGGCCTATGCTACCGGTATTCGGTTTATGACGCGTCGTTATACCGAGAACAAGAAGCTCCGTATCATCTGTTCAGTAAGAGATGGAAAACCATGGACCTAGTGAACATCGAGGATTGGGCCTCGACTGAGGATCGAATCATTGAGGTCAGCCAAGTCTTCTTGAAAGCTCCATACAAATTGAGGGTTCGACAGTTCATTCCCCAGGAGGGCGATATGCTTGAGGAGATATGGCATGACGGCTATATCCAGCGACGTTTCCCGATTCCTCCATACGCGATCGTTGACATGGAAGAGGCCGCGCAATCCATTGCCAAGATGGCAGAAGCTACACAACACCTCTACTTGCAAAGTATCATACCGCTGAACAGCGAGTCACAAGGGGGCGATTTTATCTGGGAGACCTTCTACTTTGCGTTTAAATATATTGATGGCGTCAAGGTTTGTAGCTCTGTTTCATAGTTCTAGAGATCGAGGATCTGTCTACTGACACTCCACCACCTACCTGCGAAGGATAACGACGCAAAGCTTTTGATACGACAAGCATTTCGCCTATGGCAGGCCTGCCGTTTTACATCATACCCCGAGGCTATTGTGGCGGGAATGGAAACTTTGGGCTTCCGGCAGGTAGATGCGGATCCCTCCAGTCCTTGGGCCAATCAGTTCCCTACACCGCCGGTTATGGGTGCCCAGCTCGAGTGCATTATGTACACCAAATTCCTCCGACCCTGGAGCGCAGAAGTTCGCAGCCTCCTTGAAAAAATCATTAGAGGCCGATCCCGGATGAACTGGTTAAGTGTTTACTTAACCTTATTCGTGCTGCTCCACAGCTGTTCTCTTTTGATCGAGCGAGACTATCTATACGCCCGGCAGATCGGGCTCTGGGAGAAATATGCTAACCCACAATCCGTCAAGGACCATCAGAGGGGAGTCACAACACTTCTGGCCCATTTCCACGTTGTACTTGGCGGGGCGCTGCCTTTTCGCCTCACTTCAGAGTCTCGTTCATCTACCTCGAAGCGAAAGCCTGATTTCACTCCTAAGGAGGAAGAGTTTGTGAAACGGACATATGCTCGTACCAGTTCAATGAGTAAGTTCATTTAATACTTTCAGCGCGTATAGATATGATAGGTTCTCCCTTATTGACTGCCCCCCTTTTCACGATAGGGCCTTTCTTTAGCCATGTTCGTCATACCCAAGATCCGATGAATGCATGGTATTGGCTATCCCAACTCTACGACGAAAACTGGACGCCGGATAAAATGGACTAGAATCGTTATAACTCCGTGGTAGGAATTGCCTTATAATAATCTGTTTTTATTCTGTACTCGATTGTGTATACTCTAGGGCCAAGTTCATTGTTTGGGTGCTTCTTGTTTGGATTGTCTTTTCCACGGTTGACACTTTTTTCTCACATTTGATGAAGAAGATAGTAACGAACGATAATTTTCAACTACTGAAAGACGACATACATTCTGGTGTTCTGTGACCCTTCGCAATCTGGAAAACAAAAGCCGCCCTTTGGTAAATCAAACACAAACAAACCATGAGTTCGTCAAGAAAGGGGGAACCCGCCCACCCTCCGAATCCGACCAGGTGAGCTAACAAATACTTGACCAGGAAAGAACCCCCATACTGAACGCCTCATAAGGAAATATCAAACATAAACATCCACTAATACCCCAGGCACCACTACCTTGGCCTTTTTCGAAATTCATCCATTCATCCCCCGTTGAGGAAGGGCGCATCTGACTCGTTGAGATAAAAGGAAATCAACTTAATCACACGAAACAGTCGGCCTAAGGTACTTGCCGTCCTTTCCGATGGGGCTAAAGGCCCAGTGCGTCTCCCTCTCCTCATCCTCAAAGACTCGAGCCCAGGCGAGGCGGAGGGGAGCCGGAAGCTTCCAGCAGTGCTCCTCATTGTTCAGCCACAGTCTGACGAGATGACGACGGGAGCCGTCGCCGTCCTCGAATGACTCGCGGCGATGCACGATGCCCATGTTGTTCAGGAAGCGAATGTCTCCCTTCATCATGACCGTGCGGATCTCGTGGGCGCGGGAGATGGCGTGCACGGCGTCGAGGGCCTCGGCCTGACGATCGGTGAGGCCCGGGATCCCGGGACTACGGGGATCGCGGGGAGCCGAGCCCGTGAGCAGGCGGCGGGAGAAGTTCATGAGGAGCCTCTTGTCTTGGTGGTAGAGGAGGGCACGCTTGTAGTAGGCGGGACTTCGACCATAGCTGTTTGGTGAGAGGCGGTTTCCAGTTAGCGGGTGGTAAACAAAGGATGAGTAGTGTGGATGATTTTGTTCTCTACTCACGTATCGAAGGGCCAGTCGGGTTTGACGAGGGCATGGATGATGTCAGGGCGGGTGGCTGCAATTTCGTTGTAGACTTTGCCCACAGAAGCCATGACGCTCCTGCCACCAACGGAGGCGCAAGCCTTGGTGAACAAGCAGAGGACGTCGCAGACGGTATCAGTGTGGAAGGGCTTCGTAAAATTCAGTCAGCGTTCTATGAGAGAAAGACCGTGGTGTAGGAAGGATAAAGGTTTACCTTTTCGACCGTCTTATTAGCCACGACATCATCCTCATTAGTGTTGATGACATGCACTAGGAAGGGAGATTAGCTCTTAGCCTTATGTGTGTAATGAGTGAGGGGATTGGGCACTTACTGATCATATCTCCTCGTTGGTTCTGCTTGCCTCGAGTCGGGGCAATGTACGAGGTGATCCCAAGGCAGACGGTGATGCCGTCTTCGTTGGAATAAGAATCGACATCGAGGCCGCGGAGGATGGAAAAACCGCGACCATAGTAGATGTCGTCGCGGATTTGGATGAGACGGGGACCGAGGGTTGGAAGGGGGAAGTTGGCTGGGCTGACCACCGTGTTCGGAAGGCCGAGAGCTGAAGTCACAAAATGGTGTTAGTGGCTATGTTCTTCCGGACAAAACAAGCCAAACACCACCATCCCGAATAATGGAAAAGGGGTCTAAGGAAATGTTCTTACAAAGAAAATGGTTCAAGGCATCCTTAATCTCAGCCTTCCACTCATCGGTAAGATGAACAACATAGGCCTCCTCTTTGCGGAAATCGGCGCCGGACCAAGTCATGGGGCCATCCACAGCACGGGGAAACCCAGCGGGGAGATGGTTTTCAAGGCCACCGGCGCGGAGGACAGCCTCGGTACGCTTTCGGTAGTCTTCCTCAGTGAATTCGTAGTTGATGTCTGCGAACTTCTGAGAGGGGCTTGCGATTGTGGGGATGCGGAGGGCGTCGACTTGGAAACGCCCTCGAAGTCCCTGGGAGTAGTACTGCTCGGCATTGGAGGTGGAAAGGATGGAAGTCATGGCTTCGTCTTGCTCTTGGGGTGGGTTTTGGGTGTTAGTGGAAGTGGTGTCTGAGTTAGTTTGGGGATTGATGAAGCTGTCGTCACCGCACATGCACGAGTCAAGGGGTAAGCTGAAGGCTTGGGAACTGCAGGAGTCAAAGGGAATATGAAGGCTTTGGAAGGGGGCTTGGTATTCAAGAAGTGCTCTTGTCTGTGGAGAGGGAATATTGAGGTCAGGAAGGTGGAAAACTTGAGGCCATTTTATATCCTCAGATGCTCTATCGATGAGATGCGAAAGTGTGGAAGCTAAGATGCACATCTGCGACCAAGTTTCCTGGCCAGTGGTCTGTCGCCGCATCCTCCTTTCCCTCTTCCTCCGTCGGGAAGCCTCAATCAACTACCCTCCATCATCTATCGGAAGGGAACGGCTGATGCCAAGGGGCCTACTTGCATCCGAGCGAGGTCGAGATCATCATCTAGATTGACCATGCCCCGCACCAATGTTCGGCTGTTCCCCAGCTTCCTTGAGCATAACAACTGCCGTCCTCCTCTCATCATCCGAGTAGCGAGAGAGAAGTTTGAGGAGAAGCGTTGAGATGAGCTCTGTGAGTGGCTAGAGCAGAGCCTCAATCCCACCATCTCGGTGTTATGTGGCAGAGCCACGAGGGTGTCATTGTCTCATAGGACTCGCGCAGAGCCGCAATTTTATTACTAAAATCGAACTAACACAGTTGTGGATGTGATCTGGAAGGAATATTGGTTCTCCTAAATGCACCTATGTACGTAGTACAGCGGCAGGGCTGTGTTTTGCTCCGTAATAAGTTCGCTTGTGTCATCCTCTGCAGAAACCGCCCTTCCAGATTGAACCGAACCAGTAGCAGGGCTTGCACAGAGCCGCAGTTTCTAGAACTGGGGCCGGGAAAAGATCCCCATGGTAGCCTGGACACCTTCCCAGCAGGGCTCGTTCCGAAGGCGACCGAAGGAGGGCGTGAGGGAGGGCTAAGAGCCGCAATGTCGGAGAAAATGAGCGCCCAAAAGGGCATAGTTGAGGCTCTGCTGTGTATTGGGAGGGGTTTGTTGAGAGCCTGGTCCCCATGTTCGGTACTATTGGGGCGGAATCTTACGCATGTATGCGTCAATGGATGTGACGAAGGGCACGAGGCGGGTGGGGTCGGGACGAAGCACTGGGATTGGCAGGAAGAGCTTGAGAATGCGGCTCTTAGTTTCGGTGTCCTGATCCAGACGCTGGTTCTCTCTTTGCTCTCCTTGTTTTTCACCTTTCTTTTGGTGAACCGGCAAGATATGGCTGACTTGGCGGGCCGAACTGCGTCGTGATGAAATATTCAGCCGCATTTAATACAGAATTTCAGTTTCTCTTACGTAGAATAGAACCTTTCATCGGCTCTCGACGAAGCAAACCATGGATGGTCTGATAAGTAGGGATCTTTTGTTAAGAGTCAGTCACCCTTAACCAGCGGAATCGGCTCTGCCAAGCATCATGCCCTCGACTAAGATGGGACTTTACTACCACAACACGGCCGCCATGAAAGAGGAAAATGGTCGCATCCCTTACAGCTTCTCGCACCCCAGTTAGTACACTTACATCATAGACAAGCAGCTCCAGCTCTTACCTATAGGAATACTAGGTGAGCTCTATATCGGTGTCGCCGGCATGTCTCTGGGCTACCTCAGAAGCGCCGAGCTGACAGATAAGCACTTTATCCCATATCCCTTCGCCACTACCGTCAAGGAGGCCGTGGCGAATAGCTAGATGCGTATGTACTATACTGGCGTTGTCTACCACCTTTACGATGACAATGTCTTAGTCTTTCACTCCTACATAGCTGGTGATATGAAGGTTAAGATCTGGGGACTATGTAATGAGCTTCGTGATATCCCTTAGTATATAGTCCTTGTAGTAGCTACCCTTGGACATAGGCTTCCGCTGACCAACTACTCTAAGACGGACTGCAAGGTGCTGAAAAAACTACCATTACTTCAGCTCTCCAGATCCTAGAATCCTTAGGATCAGGACGACTGCAGTAGTGAGGACCATGCTTCCAGAAAATGGCTCCGAAAAGTGTGAGGAATACATTACTAAATGAAGATATCAATTGATCCGTTCTACATATGATGCCATGTCTCCGTGAGAGGATATGTCAAGGATAGTAGGCATTAGTAACAAATCTGAATTCCACTCATGGTATCTCAGCTCGAGACCATCTAGCTTACAGCCTGCCCATCTCTGGCGTCACTAACGATTGATCTATGTAAGGCTCATGTTTTCCTAGACTTTGTAATTCTTTACTTTTCGTACCTAGGAGATTATTCTCACAGGCATTGGTAATAGTAGTCATTAATCGGTGTGCAGGTGGCACCGGATTCGCACACGGTATATCCAGTCCAACTTGCACCACCGCACTGCCCATACCTGGAGACTGGAGGAGCTGTCGGCGCAGGCGGATCGGTAAATGAGGTTATGGTAGACCTAAATGTGGAAACTGAAGTCGCGGTAACGGTTTCGGTGACGTCTTCCGTGACCGTGACGGTCTCGGGGGTCGGTGACGGTGATGCTTCTGCCGTTGCCTCGTCTGTTGATTCGGAAGTAAGCTCCGGAAGGGGGTCTGTGGAACTGGATGTTACAATCCCAGTGTTACATTTGGAAATGGTAGAGAGAAGCGTCAATATTGATGTGGTGACGACTGTTTCTGGCTCCGGAATTGAAGTGATGGATTCGCTAACAGTGGTGGTGCTCGTCACTGTGGCTGTTGATACTTGTGTGACTGTCACGACCGAGGTTTGGACTACTATTGTTGTAGATGGTGTGGCGACACTCGTAGCCAACGACGCTGCAAAACGGTTAGTTACTTTTATTCATCGTAGGGAAGAACGTTTGCCAGGCTTACCCGTCGATGTAGTGCTCGTGCTTGTGCTGCTGGTGGCAGGTCCTCGCTGCGAAGCCACGTTCTGGAAATGGTTCACAAGGCTAGTGTATGCAGGTTTCTTGTTGAGATTGTTATCCCAGAGACACGCCTCTCCTTGTCCATTGAACGTCGAGGGCACCCAACTATACTGGAGCTGCTGTTAGAAGCCATGAACACAACCCCGGACCACGACTCGAAAAAGAAAAGAAAAGAGAAAAAAGCTTACCTGGTCCGCAAAGTCCCAAATGGTAATGCCGACACACTTTAGCGTTTGCAAACAGGCATCTACCACGGTCACATAGTCCCTTGCCTGCTGTTCCCTATCCGATTGACTGGCAGGCACTCGTGAATGCCGGATATCAATCTCCGTATACGCTACCTCGTCAACGAGCGCGGCATACGATGCCAACACGCTCATCAGATCCTGTTTGCTCGGCGTCTGGCCCACAATCCAGTGCCCCTGCCCGCCAACACCATCAATGCGCGCGCCTTGCGCTTGAATATTCTTTACAATCTCAAGTGCAGCCGTGGCCTTTGCCCCGGGATGTTCAATGTTATAGTCGTTATAATACAGTTTGGCCCCGGGGTCGACCTCTGCTGCCACTTTGAAAGCGAAAGGGATGAAGTCGGCACCCATGGCGCGATACATTGGACTCTGGCGGTACTGGCCGTTCTCCTCCAGCGCTTCGTTAACGACGTCCCATGCGTAGCACTGTCCCTTGTAGTGGCCCGCAACGTTCTGGATGTGGGTGCGGATGACGCTTTCCATTTGGTCCCTTGAGTAGACGTTGCTCACTATATCCACTATCAGAAACCGTATGACTTTCGTTGTTATTCGTCAGTTTCTCTTACCCCAACTTGGAAGCTGGCTGTGCCACACAAGAGTATGGCATCGTAATATCTGGCCAGCCTGTCTCGCTATGCTACTCACGGCATCACCGTTTCCGTAGCTAAACTGGCCTTGGCTCCGCTCGGTAGAGTCCCATTTCTGTCCGTTCGCCGGTGTCACTTGGCCAAACTGCTTCGTGTCTCGCGCGATGGACATATACTGTTGGTTGTTGAGCCCTGGGTTGTCTATTGCTGTTCCAAAGTACAGCAGACCAGCGGCCTTGGCCAGTTGGTTGAGTTGGGCTGAGGCAGTTGAAACTGCTGCCAAAATTGCGGCGAGGAGAGTCAGGGAATACATATTTGGTTGCAAGTCTCAGTGTGCTTCAATTATTAAATACACTAAGAGAGACGGTCTGGTTTAGTTAGGGACTCGCAAAGTGGGAGCAACCACCGTTTATACCTTCACTCCTCTCCTAGACAGCATCACCTATGTGTAGTCGTTGAGACTGCGTCACCCGCCTGACTGGCACCAACATGGGCAACGTATCCCACGGACCCGGAACTTGTTGCTGGGAAGGAAATTAAGTAATGTCGTCCTCCATATTAAAGCAGCATTAAGCACCGTAACTTCTTGGAAATTGGAAAATGAGGCAAGGGCGAGAGTTTGAACGGCCCACGGGACGAGCTTAGACGACGCGAGTTCATAGGACATCCTTATTACCATGCATATATATACATGCATATATATATATGGAGATTGGACCACACCCACCTGCTCAACATATCAATGATCCTTGTGAGGCTCCTCAAGCCACCAACACAAACTCAAAAGCATGCACAAAAAGTCCCCCGCGCGACTATCTCATAAATCTAATTGCCATGTATCTCGTTTTATATATTACCTTCCCCCCATGTTGGGCGTGGACAGCACCGATCATCGTCACATCCACGGCTCGTCATCACCAACTGATGCATAGGAAGCAATACTGTGCTGCAGGAGGGTGTGCAGTATGCCCGCTCATAAAGTGTCTAGGACTCCAAAATGGCACACCATCGACGATAGAGGCCTCTGGACGTTCGTCTACGGGCGGAATGGGTTTAGCCTGAATATCAGGACCGCATCTGATTCTTGTCACACACGAAGGCCGAGGTGTTAGGATGGGAGATGGGCACAACGAGCACTTTTCTACCGATCCGGTGGCACGAGGATGCGAGAACACTTCCTCGGGTGTGCAGTTTCTGTGGCCTCATTGAGTGATAATGTCGGCTTAAGAATAGCAGCCGTCAAGGCGGCAGTAAATGACCCAAACGGTCGGGTTTAGCGTAGCTATATAAGCCAAAACGCAGACCTGGCTGTAATTTACTCTCATTCCTTTCACCCGGTAAAATGTGACGGATAACCAGGGAGGACGAACGGGATGGCAACTTAGCATAAAGGACCTAATTACTTTCGATGTGAGTGGAGTGGAGGAAGCGGGACGAGATGGGACGACAAATGTGTTACATATTGGCCCCGAATACATGTGTGTGACCCGGCCTTGTAAACCAGAAGTAAAGATAAGCACAGAGTGCTCGCCGAGTGGGAGATATGTTTATCAAAAAGGTGTAGCAGTGGCCGATTCTGCCCAGTTCCCGTTCCGAGGCGGAAGAGAGAATCGGGACGAATGTATGAGACCATCTCAGTCACAAGGCTGTGGCGATGCCGCCTCCAGCCACCCGAACTGCATGGCTTGGTGGGTGATTCATATCGGGACCGCGTCTGAATAAAGAGGTCCAACCTCGAGAGCCGCTCCAAGTTTATCAAGAAAAAAAATATTTAAAATTGGCCTTTTACATCTCGAGACAGGGAGGATAACTGTGTATTGTCTTCTCGGGTATGGCAGCAAGAAGGCAAAAGAATAGAAGAAAAAGAAGAAAAGAAATGCAAAAAAGATCGCATGCGCTGCTCTGGTTGGACTTCGAACGAAGCAATTCCCCGCTGGACACATAGCTACGAAAAAATACTTTTTTCTAACTTTCTGAGCGCCGCAATTGACCGCTAGGCCATTTGCTCGCAGTGTTGGTGCTTGAGCTGCTCGGTTGGAAGTTCTTGCAATAACCTCATATATGAAGCATATGGTCGGAGTTTGTGTGTGTCAAGGAAGGTGGAAGGTGTGGAAGGTGCTCCTTCCGCATGATATCCCTCTTTTTAGCGAGAGATAGACGACGAGGGAATATAAGCGGCTTACAAGATTAATAAAAGGGAAACTGTTTCATACGAGCTCTTAATATATATGCCTTGAAAAGCACTCTTGATGGAAATGATTCCAGTAGGTGTGATGCGACCATATGCCCAGCTATGAGGGCCTTGGAGTAGAGAACTAAGCATGGGAGTCAAATGGCTTGGATAACGTACGGCAACATCACTAAATAGAGAAACATGTGATTAGTTGAGAGTAATATGTGGTGGCATAACTCAGATATATATTCTCGCCAGCACGTCTAAGTGGGCTGGCAATGATGATGGGAGCGTGAGGTGGGCCTGCCCAGGGCTGGAAGTTCATCAATAAAGAGAGCCAGCTGGATATGCAAAGATATTCCACCACCGAACCAGCCCCCTCGTGAATCAAAGTCGTGAGTGCGAAGGCTGATTTCCGCCGTAGGTTGTCAGTATCGTGACGGGGTGGGAGAATTGAGAGCTTTTAAGTCGCAGGAATAGGGGCATTGCGGGATCCTAGCCGCCTTCCTTCTATGCTAGGTTTGGGGAGGGAGGAAAAAAGGCCGCTTCCCCCAACTCGTGGCCGGAGCATCCCTCGATTCGACGGATGGAGTGTGGTGCTAGCATCAAAAGCCTGCTTTCTGCCTTTTCAACATCCAAAGACATCAACGTATTGTTCCCATCTACATAATAAGGGGTGTAAAGCATAATCATTAGAGCACCGACGCTGAAAATGCCACGAGCGCTGGAGAGTGCTAATGGATATGGGATGCCTGTGGAACGGGTTCTCCTTGGTAGGAGGATTGTGTACAGTGAATAGCCAACCTTTTTATCTTGACCCCGCCCTCCTCAGGCTTCAGGACAAAGGGGGATTGGTCGGGGCCGGCGTTGAAGACTCGAGCTTCACGATCCGCTCATATTTGTCGACATCGAGGGCGTGAGCGGACCAGTGCATGATGGCTTGGATTCCTACGCGTTCACCGGCCTCATCGGAGGATATGGAGGTGACATAACCAATAGTGTTGAGCCAGCGGCCAGGTCGAATGTCCTCTGACTGCAACGACCCGAGGCGCTGACCAACATCAACCGCTATGCGGACTGCGGTTGCTCGTGGAAGCGTATGCTGCAGCGTCAAAGTGGCTGTCTCAACCTCGTATGACACGACACTAGACGAGAGTCAGAATTGAGAATATCAATGGAGGCATGAAGTAAGGCCATACCATCCCAAAAATCGGACCTTGTCACCGATGGATTTGTTTGGAAGGTCGGAGAGGGAGCATAGGTGAGAAGGGACCGGGCCGTTTGACATCTGAATTATCCTAAGTAAAGAATGGTTTCTTGATTGAGAGGGGATTTCTTTCTCAGTTCATTCGCTTTATGCTGCTATCAATCTATAAATCTTGAGACCAAGGACTGTAAGCTGACAAATGAAATCTCCCATGGTCTGGTTTGTTGGCCCGAGAATCAACGTCGACAAGAAATTTAAGACCTCTTCATAATACACACACTACTTCTTATCTCTAATTGGAAACCTCGAATCTATCTGAGTAGTATAGTCGATTCGAAACTCCCTCTCCTTGTCTCATCACAGCTTCCACTAGTCGAGGTGAGGTGAAAGAATCCCAGGACCATCCGGGTATCACGTGTAAGAGTGGGGAGGAGGGAATACGGCTAATCAGCGGCAAAATGTGTTACTCACGGAAACCTTCGTCATAGGCCAGACACCGTCCATCGTGACCAGCCTAGGAACAACATTTCAAGGCGAATCGTTCCATTCACTACTTCGACATTCTCTCTCTACCTGGGTCGAGACTTTTCCTTTGATATTTTTCTGTCTGCCTATCCTCCACGAGGAAGTACGATTTTACGCCCTGGGACGAGGTCCATCGGCGTTGCCTAGGAAGCCCATTTGCCCGTTCCAAGTACCCAGGATTGCCGCCTATTCGACCCCACCATCAACCCGCCACGCAACCCGCCACCATCCTTATCGTGATAATCCTGCCTGTCTCACCTCGCATCGACATCGCGCCCGTCCCCTTTCGATAATACACCCGATCGATCGAGTTAAAATAATCTAGGACAACATGTCCGGAATCTGGGGCTGGTTCGGCGGTGCCAGTGCTGCCCAAAAGCGAAAGGACAGCCCCAAGAATGCGATCCTCGGTCTTCGATCGCAGCTCGAGATGTTGCAAAAGAGGGAGGCGCATCTCCAGAAACAGATAGACGAGCAAGATGGCCTCGCCCGGAAATATGTCAGCACGAATAAGAACGGTTAGTCTTGCCTTTCCTACGGTAGATGATGGTGTTCGCTTATCTTCAGGGGCGTTTGCGCTGACTCGTTGTCCAACCGTGTAGCCGCGAAGATGGCTTTAAAGAGGAGGAAGCAACACGAACACTCACTCGAGCAGACTCAAGCCCAAATCGGAACCCTCGAACAACAAATAAACGCGATAGAATCGGCGAACATCAACCGCGAGACTCTCGCAGCTATGGAGAAGGCAGGAGAGGCTATGAAGCAGATCCACGGAAAGCTGACGCCAGAGAAGGTGGACGAGACCATGTATGGATACCCGCATATTTTCCCGACAGGCCTTTTTATATGGATGCTAACGATGGGACGAATAGGGAGAAACTCCGAGACCAGAATGCCCTCAGCGAAGAAATCGTGGCCGCCATTACGAGCAACGCTCTCGGGGAAACCGTGGACGAAGACGAATTGGAAAAGGAGCTGGAGTATCTCCAGCAGGAGCAGTTGGACGAACAGATGCTTGGGACTGGCCCGGTGCCTGTGGCCGACGCTGTTCACAAGATGCCCGCCGTGGCAAATGGAAAGAGTACGTGTTCGCCCCCAATTATCCTTGGTCAGCCCAACTGTATTCTGGACACTGAAGAAGCTGACACGACGAATCATCAGTCCCCGACAAGGCGATCGAAGAAGACGACGAAGAGGCGGAACTCAGGAAACTCCAGGCGGAAATGGCCATGTAATGACAGAATTTTACACGTGCGTGCTTGGAAGGGAAGAAAGCCTATCGAGACATGACGAGACCTGCATGCAGTTGCGGCGCGAAAGTCATGGGTCTTCTGCACTTGTTCGACGCGGTCCAATCTCTGGGCGGCGGGATCAAGTTCGGAGATACAACAATACTTCTTTTCTTGTCTACTTCCAAGCCTTGACTTGACTTCCTCATGGCGTTGGCGTTGGGCTGGTTCTTGTTATAACTGGTTATATCGTGTTATATGCCACTCGCAGTTTCGAGAGGGGGACATCAGGCCTGCATAGCTCTGTTACATGAGAGATGAGGGTGGTTAATAGTCCTTTTCTCTTCTTTTACTCCAATTTATCTAGACAAATAGCACACTAGTAGTAAACCCGATGCCTCTCTCTCACGGAGAGATTCATAGATCGCTTCTAGATTCAAATCTATGTACATCGTCGCAGGCATGCGTATGGCTCATGGATTTTGGATAATATCCTGAAAGCCGACGAAGGGAGAATGCCGTTTCGCGGTCCTTGATTCGATCCGTGCGTCGTCCAAATTAGACTCGCCATGACTGCACCGAGGTGCTCCACAAATACATTTCCCCAGCCACACCTGACCCTTGAGATTGTGATGTTCTGTCGAGTTTGGTGCACCTAAAGTCGCTCACGATTTCGATACGTAGAGCACGCTTGTACATACTCGACTCGACGAGGGTTCACCGCCTGTTTCAACTCGGTACACTATTACCTACTTGTACAATGAAGGATCGAAGGGGTTGGTGCCATTATCATTATTCTTCTGAGAGCACGATACTAAGTAAGAAAGAGGTAGGCGGAAAAGTTTTGCTTCTGTTTAGGATAGGATGCCCTGCTATAGTAGGGCATTGTTGTTCATGCATTTCTCCAATCTGGAAGAGAGAAATTTTCATGTGTCAGATGTGGCGTGGAGTTTTCACCTTTTTCTCTTTTTTCGCACCCCTTCTCTGCAACACATTATGCATTTGTTGTACAGCCAGTTGTTCCGGACGCCCATATTGTCGTTGATGCCCAACACGCCTGTGATGCGCGGGTATAGCTACATTGGGAGCAAGAGCACGTTGAGACGTTGTGCGAAACAGTGGCCGGTTATTTTCAGAGTACTCCATATGTAGGGGAAGTGTCTACCTCGTCCGTACATTCAATATTTGTCACGAGTCTGAGTGTAAAGGTCAATGTGTATGACAATTGGAATGGATGGACTTACATACTCATCACATAGAAGTACGAAGTACAGGGTGCAATCTGGAGAAGCCAGGCGAATGTAGCGATGCACCTTTGCGTCTTCCACCCGGCAGGGACCCCCAATCCACATGTGGGGCGACACTTGTGCATTTGTGGTGGGGGGAAGGAGTTGTGGAGTGAACGGCAAGATCCTTGGTGTACCTAATCGTGCTTGGCCTCGTACTTCACATACGTACTTCGTACGAGGTCGACAGAGCCGATAGACTATTATCAATTTGGTTTGATTACACGAAGCACTAGGGCAATCCTGGCAGCATCAATCTGGAATGAATTGGAGCGAGGCGAGAGCATTGGGCTTCCGCTGTTTGGTTGTTAAGTTGAGCATTTCGCGGGCGGCATTACTGTGCCACTTTCCGGTCCGGGCGGTTCAGCCACCAAGCTCCGAAGGTCGGTGCCTTCTTCAACGGCGGTTGGCTTCGATTTGAATGGATATCAGAAATTGAGTTTGGCAGGAGCTAGTTAACGGGACAGGCGGTACCTTTTCTGGTCACGCCGTCAAACTGCATGCGTCGTTCGTACGTCGTATGTAGTACACTGGTCCACTGGCGATCGTATCAGCATGAGAAGTAGTGTACATCGAATACTCACGCAAATGATCTCATCTTGAGGTTTCTCATCTGGAAGGTATTGGTACGATGAGTGCACGCACCAGGTAATTCCTGCCATTTACACTAACCGCCTGCCACAGGTACTCTATTGATGTACATGAGAAATCGATACTCAAGCAAAATTCAATGGCCGCCACCGTTACTGCCCTAGTCAACCCTAATCAAACCCCCTGGCAAATATTCGCATCAAGCCCGTCTGGGCTGTCTTTACCAAATTACCCATCCATGGATGTTATCACGACAGCTCCCTGTTCGGACCAAATCAGTGGGTAGCCTGGCAACCCGACATTAAAATCTTTCTTGTTTACATTGATCTTTTGTTGTGAACTCGGGATGTCCGCCAGCTGAAGTACTTCATCCTTCCGAGCTGACTTAGAATCATACGAAGGACTTGACTGGAGAGCTCATCGTCGGCCGAGTATTTTCTACTTCGAGATATATCCCTCACATCGGGCAGGAGTGCCTCCCATTGTCGGATCGAAACAACCCACAGACGTTACCCTAATCTGTCCAACCTGCGAATTCCGCCGCAAGTGGTCGCATTTCTGCAGGAGCCGTCTAGGCGAGGCTGCTGGAGGCGAGCCACGTTGCACACTGACTAACCCACTGCGTCCAGAAGAACCGGGAGAAACCACTCAGTGAACCCTGCGCTCCGAAACGGGCACTCCAATGCGCTCCGACCATACGACAAGTCAAATGGAAAGCCGCCATCTTTACCCCAGTGGACCGACTAGGCATCTGGGATGCACAAACAATTACGTCTGGGCCTGTTTCTTGACCTGCCCGTTGTGCCGTGGCCCAATCAATCATGACGCCCATGACGGCCCAATGCCAGCCATCGATCACAATGCGATGTGCTTTTACCCCATCTTCACATTGAATCTTCATACCCAATGAGCCCAAATTGCCACCCGCCAGGAACCACTGCACGGCGGTTTGCAAGGAAGGATGCCTCGCTGTTTAACACCTTCACCCAATGAATGCTAGGCCATGCTCGAAGCTTCACCTTTCGAAAGTCAGCCTTTGCCAGTCGCGTCATCCGGCGCCTGCGAAGCAGCATAGACGGCATAAATGGCCTGGCTGAGCTCATGTCTATCCATCATATCTCAGCAGTAATATCACTGAGCCTAACGAGGAATACCTAGCCCGATGGGTCACCACAGCCGCGGCCTGATACGAAATTATATCACAACATATTCAACAAAATGGCCAATACAAGAACGCACACGATCCGTGGTTGAACAACACAGCATCGTTTTGTATATTCCCCACTACCCAGCTTCCCGTTGGTCCAAATCCAGCAATGAGCCAATTGTTCTGCTCCTTCATGCATCCCTCCACGTCCCGTTTCTCCCATCGTGTGGCCTATATCCGGACGATATTCCGTGATTTCCCTGCTTTTTATCTTGCTTCTTCACCACATCCCGTACTACCGTCCCCTCGGCATCTCTGCCGACCCCAATTGTTGCTTAATTCCCGTGCTTTGTGTTCTCATTTGCAATGGTGGAGCTGGCTTAACCTCCTGCGGGTGTGCTGAGTGGTGCTTGGTACAGTACTCTCAGATTGGGGTTGGGTGAGCTGCTTCGAAGTAGAGTGTACAGCTGGTACTCTGCGCCCTCCAGCTCGAACTCCACACATGATTTATGTGTTCCCATCGTTGATCCGTAGCTCAGGTAGCTGTACGGTGTACCAGACTGTAATTATATAGGATCCACAGACAAAGACCTAAAACCCTCGCATCTCACTTCCGTGCCCAATTACATCGTCAACGTGGCGCCAGTACCCTGATGCCGCCCAATGGCTTGACGACAGATAACATGGGGATGATCACTTGAGCAGACTCTGTTTTCTTGAACTGGAGTCGTCATTGCCAAGTTGGTCTGTTCTGGGGGGCGTATGCATCCTTGTTCATCCTAAGAGAACCCCTTGCCGGTCTGGCTAGTTCTTCCCCACTCTACTGGCCTAGGGAAGCATCGGAGCAAGGACTGAAGGACCCTGGTCCGTCGCTCCATGCTAGGCGGACCCGAGTTTGTATGCAATCTTGTTGATTCTTGCCTTTTCTAGTCTCACTCCCCGTTGATTTCTCTCACAGAGACTCCCCCATTTTCTACACTCTACTCAAATCATCATTGATCTTTTCTGAAAGAGCCCACAAAACTCTTCCAGTGATATTCTGTTTTTTTGATGAGAACACGAAGGCACGATTTGTTTTCCCCAGTTCTCACGCCGTCCAACGAGAAGCGAGAGAAACGAGACGACTGCATATGAAGCAAGATAGCCCTTGACGATTGACCAGTGCTTTTGCTTCCAGTTCAGCCATCGAATTATACACCGCCTGCTATCTCATACTTGAGGTGACGGACGAACAAACCAAAGACCAGACTTTCATCATAATCATACCCGCGACATAATTTTTTGTTTTTTCGAATTATTCTGTCCAGCATTTCTACACCCTGCAACTGCACGATACCCTCTTTTGCGCATTTTACCCTGTCAGTGCTTTCTTGTCCTTGCCTAGCTAGGGGGTGTCTGCGTTCAACAGAGAGAGAACACCCCTGGACACATCAGCCCAAGCAAGATCATTGGAGCTCTTGGATAAAGTTAATAAGACTGCTTTCTGAAGCCGTAGTCGCCACATCATCTCCCCCTCTCTAAGGACTATTCTTCCTTCCCTTCACAGAGGTCCCTCCCCCTTCCAAGGTTGAGAAGAAGACGAGGTAGCTAGTGGGAGAGCGGAGTCGGAGAAAAGCATGAGCTCCGAGGCACCTATTGAGTTCTGTCCTCACAGGGCAGATCTCGAACACAACGTACAATATCAAGAGCTAGGAGAGGTGCAATACTTTGAGCCAGAGGACTCTGGCGACGAATTAAATGGAAATGGTGAGCACCTTCGCCACTCCCCGTTGCATTGGACGACGGGAATGGGGCAATTGGGCATCCCATTCCCGGCGACGTATGGAAGCACGTAACTAACAGAGCAACAGGTGTAGAAGGCCAGAATGGTGGCGAGGGCGAGGAGCCAGCTCCATTCACTGTAAAGTTGAGCAAGAAGGCAAGGAAGGACAAGAAGAAGGCCAAGGGCAAGGCAAGGGGATTTGAGCCTGAGCTCGAGCCCGAACCCGAGCTCCAGCCCGAAGCGGAAGCCGTTGCTGAACCTACTGAGGCAGCGGGCCCTTCAGATGAACCCGAAGACGACTGGGCTCTACCGGCAAAGAAGAAGAAGGGCAAGAAGGGGAAGAAAGGAAAGGTTCAGGAGGACCCTGAACCTGAACCTGCACCTGCACCGGAAGTAGAGGCTGTTGCTGAACCTACTGAGGCAGCGGGTCCTTCAGATGAACCCGTAGACGACTGGGCTCTACTGACAAAGAAGAAGAAGGGAAAGAAGGGGAAGAAAGGGAAGGTTCAGGAGGACCCTGAACCCGAACCCGAGCCTGCACCCGAGGCCCCAGCTGTTGCCGAATCTACTGAGGCAGTGACACCGCCAGAGGAGCCTGAAGACGACTGGGCTCCACCAACAAAGAAGGGAAAGAAGAAGGATAAGGCCAAGAAGGGCAAGAAGGGCAAGGGACAGGAAGAGCCCCCTCCACCACCCGCGTCTCGGGGTATTGCTGCCGCCGAGGACGATGGAGCTACCGCACCTCCACCTCCACCCCCGCCCGCTGAGGAACCCGTTCCGCCCGAGGTAGAAGCTGGGGCTACACCAGAGCCCGCTGCTGAGCAGGAAAAGCCGGCCGAGGAGGCAACAGAACCGCCAGCGCCGACCGAAGAAGCCAAGGCCGACGAAGCTGAACCTGTTCCAGTAGGGGAATCGAAAGATTCTGCTCCTGAGGAGACCCCCGCGGAGGCTGCCGTCGAGGAACCTAAGGAGGAACCTAAGGAGGAGCCGGCTCGCACTGCCGTTGCGGAAGAAGCTCCTACCACTAAGGAGGACGAGGCTGCAGTGGAAGAAGCCCCCGCGGCTACGGAGGCTGAGGCTGTCGTCGACGAAGCTCCTGCAGCTAAGGAGGCCGAAACCATCGCTGAAGAGGCTCCTGTAGCTAAGGAGGCCGAGGCTGTCACTGAAGAAGCCCCTGCAGCCAAAGAAGACGAGGCTGCTGTTGAAGAAGCTCCTGTAACCAAGGAAGACGAGGCTGCTGTCGAAGAAGCTCCTGCAACCAAGGAAGCCGACGTTGTCGCGAAGGAAGTAGCGGTTAAGGACGCTCCAGAAGCTGCGACAGAGGACGCCCCTGCTGTTGACGCAGTCCCGACTGCCGAAGAGCCAGCTGCAGAGTCTGTAGAACGTGCGGCAGCTCCTTCAGATGCTCCGCCTGCTGTGGCTGATGCGCCCGCACCTGCTGCCGAAGTTGAAGCTCCCGCTGCTTCTGAAGCGACTCCAGCCGAAGTTGAGGAGGTTGAGGCTCCTGTGCAAGCGGCCGTTGACGACAAGGAAGAAGAGAAGCTCGCGGAGGAGCCCGCTGCCCCTGCTGAATCTGCTGCACCTGAACCCGCCGAGGCCGAAGCTCTAGAATCTAAGAAAGAGGAGCCTGAGGAGAAGGCAGCGTCTAAGGAGGAGCCAGAAGCCACCGCGGAGCCAACGCCAGAGCCTACCCCCGCCGCGGAGCCTGAAACTCCAGTTGAGGAGCCGAAGACCACGGAACCCTCGAAGGAAACGCCCGCGGAAGTTTCCGAAGACGCTCCAGCTGCCCCTGCAGAAACTGCCGAGGAGAAGCCCGCCGAGACAACGCAGAAGGAGGGAGAAGAAGCCAAACCTGGAGAATCTCCCGCCGATGCTCCCGCTGACGAGAAGGAGGAGACCGCCTCTCCGGTAGAGGCAGTTGCGGAGAAACCTGCAGAGCCTGAGACTGCTCCTGTTGAAGAACCCGCTGCCACTGAGCCCGAAGCTCCCGCTCCGGCAGAGGATGACAAGAAGGCTGTTGAGCCCGAGCCTGAGGCTCCTGTCGAGCCGGAGGATAAGGGTGCTGAAGCTGAGGCCGCAGAAAAGGCTCCTGAGGAAGCCCCCGCACAGGTGGTAGAGTCTAAGGATGGTGAAGAGGAGAAGACCCCTGAGGTCCCTGCCGAATCTGAGGCACCGACCTCCAGTGACGAGAAGCCAGACACAACTGTCGCTGAACCGGAGGCTTCTTCTGCCGACTCTAAGTCGGAGGAGACCTCTGCTCCAGAGCCTCCCAAGGAAACCGTCGAGGAGGACAAGTCTATTCCTGCGCCAGCAGCTGAGCCTGAGTCTCAGGTAGAAGAGCCCGAAGTTGCCCCCAAAGAGGAGGAGAAGCTCGAGGAAGCTGACAAGAAGGTGGAGCCTGTACCCGAGACTCCTGACGCCGATGCTAAACCCGAGTCTAAGGAAGATGCTCCTGTTGCTGACGAGCCAAAGAAGGAAGCGGCCCCTGAGCCTGCTGCTGAGCCTGCAGCCGAGCCTACTCCTGAACCTGCTACTGAGGCTGCTGCTGAACCTGCTGCCGAGCCTACTCCTGAACCTGCTACTGAAGCTGCTCCTGAACCTGCTGCCGAGCCTACTCCTGAACCTGCTACTGAGGCTGCTCCCGAACCCGCTTCTGAATTGACTCCTGAGCCGGTTTCTGAGCCGGCTACCGAACCCGCTACCGAGGCTGCTCCTGAGCCTGAGTCAGCGCTAGCCGTCGCGCCTTCTGATGAGGCCGCTAAGGAGACTCCTGTTGAGGAAGCTACAGCCCCGGCTGAGGAGATCGAGACGAAGGAGGAGCCAGCTTCTGCCGCTACTGAAGAAGCTAAGGAAGAGGAAGAGCCTACTGCTGAACCAGAGAAGGAGGCCCCGGCGGCCGGGGAGACTAAGGAAGTTGAAGCACCTGTATCAACTGAGGCGCCTGTAGCTTCTACCGAAGAGCCTGTTCCTGTAAAGGAGGCCCCTGTCGCCCAAGCTGAGATGGAGCCCGAAGCCGCACCTAAGGCTGAGGAAGCTAAGTCTACCGAGGACGCTTCCGGTGAGACGGAGACCGCCGAACCCGAAAGTGCTGTTCCGGCCGAAGTGGAGTCTACTGAAGAAGCCGCTCCTGTTGAACTCGAAAAGGCCGAAGAGCCCGAAGCTAAATCCGAAGAGACTCCGGCAGTCGTCGAAGAAGACAAAGCAGATACAGAGGCTTCAGCTCCTCCTGCCGAGGAAAAGGCTGACGATACCGGGGCTTCTGTTAAGGAGGCACCTAAACAGGATACACCTAAGGAGGCGGAAGCCGCTGCCGAGGGAGAGCCAGCTATAGAAGAGCCTGAGGTCAAGGACGAACCGCCTGCTCCAGAATCAGACTCTGAGAATAAGGTTCCTGTTGAAGAGAAGCCCGTCGAAGCAGAGCCCGAGACTAAGGACGAGGCACCAGCTCCTGAAGTAGATGTTGCCGAGAAGCCCGCTGAAATCGAGACGTCAGTGGAGCCTGAGGCGAAGCCCGAAGCGACACCGGCGGCCGTTGAAGAAGACAACGCGGCTGAGGAGCCTGCTCCTCCTCCTGCTGAGGAGGCACCTGAGGAAAAGGCACCTGCGGCCGAGGAAAAGCCAGCTGAAGCGGAACCCGAGCCTAAAGACGAGGCACCTGCTGCTGAGGCAGAGTCCAAGGACGGGCCTGCTCCTGACCCTCAACTTGAGGCCAAGGACGCGCCTGCTGAGGATGCGCCTGCTAAGGATGCGCCTGTTGCCGAAGCTGCGGCTGAAAAGCCTGCTGAGGAGAAGCCAGCTGAGAGTGCCGAGGATGTGCCCGCTCCCGCTGAAGACAAGCCCGCTGAAGAAGAGAAGGCAGCCGAGGAGCCTGTGGCTCCTGCTGAACCGGCGAAGACAGTCGAAGACGCCCCAGTAGAAGTTCCTGCTGAGGACACTCTTAAGGAGGCTGAGCCTGCTGCCGAAGGGGCCCCGGCTGAAGAGAAGCCTTCCGAAGAAGAAAAGCTGGCAGAAGAAGAGAAGGCCGTTGAAGAGGAGAAGCCTGAGGAGACAGAGAAGCCTGCGGAGGCAGAGAGGGCCGTGGAGGAAGAGAAGCCGGTTGAAGAGGTTGTTGAGGCCAAGGACGAGCCTGCCCCTGAAGCTGAGAAGGCTGCCGAGGAGGAAACTGCTCCCGCAGCTGACGAGGCTAAGGAAGATGAGAAACCGACTGAAGAGAAGCCTGCGGAAGAGGCGTCAGCAGCTGACATTGAAGAGGGCGACAAGGCGGCTCCTAGCGGCGAAGATAAGCCGGCTGACCAGGCCGCCGATGCCGCTGCCGAAGCAGCCAAGGCTGAAGAGGAAGAGGAGAGTAAAGATACTGTAGGACCAATTCCAGGCGAAGAGAAGAAGCGGGCAGAGGCGAAGACAGGTGAGAACCTCCACCCAACCCCCGATACCCCTGATGCTGCGCAAGACTTGGGAGAATCCGTTTCGCAATCAGACAAAGGAGTGGTAGAGGATGGTAGTGGTTCATCGTTAGTGCTTTCACAAGATGTTACGGACGGGCGTGAGGAATCAACAGGACTCACGGAGCAAGACGTAATTGAGGATGACGAGACTGTACGATCTGGTTCTGGGGATGACGGTAATGATAATATTGATGGTGGTAATGTGGAGGCGGAGGTGGCTCCTGAGGAGCCGCCCGCCCAGGCAATTGTGGACTCTAGCGACGGCAATTTGGACGATACGACGGCACCTGGCGACGCGATTACGGCTGGCTCCGCGGAACTGGTTTCTGAGACTATTGACGATAAGGTTGATGGCGATAATGAGGCAACGGCTACGACGGACGAGGTACATGCTACCCCGGCACAGACTGACGAGGCAGGCATCGCAGATGATACGGCACGTTCTAATGACATAACTCTGGAGATCGTGGCAAAGGATGAAACTCAGGTGGCTGAAGTCAAAGGCACTACGGCAGATGAGGATGTTTCTGAGCAGCCTGTCGAACCAACTTCTACTCCTGTGGAGGCTGGTACTCAGCAGGACGAGCAAGTAACGGAGGAGACAGCGCAGGAAGACACGGTTAAGGAGATTTCTCCCGCAGTTGAACCCGAACAGGCTGAGGCTGAAGTTGAGGCTGAAGCACCGATTAAACCCACTCCTACTCAGGAAATTGTTGAAGACACCTCGACCCAGCCCAGCACCGTTGAGGTTTCGAATATCCCTGGGGAGGAGTCTAAGGAGAGCACAGAGGCAGAACCTGAGGCAGAGCAGGCGGTTGAGGTAGAGCAGCCTAAGGAGGAACCCACTCCTGAGGACAAGCAGACTGAGGCAGCTCAACTAGCGGCCGCTGCTGATGAAGCAGTAACGCGAGAGGTGGAAACGGCAGAGGTGGCCGCTGAAGCGGTAGAGCAGGAAGCAGTCAAGGACGACAGGGAGACTGTAGTAGCGCCAGAGGCAGCTGAGGAACCAGCGGCTGAAGAGAAGCCGGCTGAGAGTATTGTCGAGGAGCAACTTACAGTTACGGAAACCCAAGTCAGCGACAAACCCGAGAAGGAGCCGACTACAGAATCCGTCGAAGAACCCGCATCCGAACCGACCCAAGACACGGCCATCGAGGAACAAGTCGTCGAAGGCGAAAAGAATGTTACTCAGGAAACCGGTGATCAAGACGAACCGGTAGTAGTCGAGCCCACCGCACCGGTCCAAATCCAGGAAACTGAAGAACAACCTACCAAGACTCAAGCTGAAGAGGTTGTTGAGGAGCATGTATCAGCCCCTGCTGCTAGCCCCGATGATCAAGCTCCCCAGCCTGAGTCCGAATCCGAAAAGACGGCCCTGGATACAGAGACGACTCCCGCCGATACCATCGTTCCTGAGACTGTTGAGGTTCCCGCTGCTCTTGTGGTTGATGAGGTGACTGAGGAAACCCCCAAGGCCTCTGACGGGCCGGCCGAAACTGTAGAACCCGAAGTTGAGGCTCCCGCTCAGCCTCCCGAGGCCGTCGAGGCGACTGATGCTACTCCGGTAGAGGAAATTCGTGCCATTAAGGAGGTTTCCGAACCCGTTGCCGAGGCCGCAAAGACTGCGGAGCCTGAGATTCCTGGCCCCGTCACAGACAAGGCGCCTGTTGTTGAAGAGCCCGAGGTTACCCAAATCGACCCCCAGCCGGCGGAAGAAGTGCTGGCCGAGACCCCAGCCGCTGATTCGCAAGCGACCGAGCCGGAAACCACCCCTGTGAGCATTCCTACCTCTGAAGCTGTGGTAGAGCCCCAACCGGAGCCAGCTGCCGCCGAAAAGGCGGTCGAGACCGAGCAAGCCGAGGAGCCAGTAGTTTCCAATGCAGTAACTCCCTCCGATATTGAGCCAGAGCCAACTTCTCCCGAACAGGTTGAGGAGCCGGTGGCTTCTGATGCAGTAGCAACTCCTGCTCAACCCGAACCCGAGCCCGCTGCCACCGAAAAGGTGGTTGAAACCGAGCAGGCTGAGGAGGCAGCGGTGGTAACTCCTGCTGAGCCTGAACCAGAGTCTGCTGCCACCGAAAAGGTAGTCAAGATTGAGCAGACCGAGGAGGAAGCGGTAGTAACTCCACCTGAACCCGAGCCAGTGCTACTAGCTGCTGAAGAGGCGGCTGAGATCGAGAAAGCTGAGGAGCTGGCAGATTCTGATGCAGTACATCCCACCGAGACCGAACCAGAGCCAACTTCTCCCGAAAAGGTCGAGGAACTGGTGGCTCCTGATGCAGTAGCAACTCCTGCTCAACCTGAATCCGAGCCTGCTGTCTCCGAAAAGGTGGTTGAAACCGAGCAGGCCGAGGAGTCGGTGGTGGTAACTCCTGTTGATCCCGATTCCGCACCAGAGCCTGCTGCCACCGAAAAGGTAGTCAATACTGAGCAGGCCGAGGAGTTGGTGCCTGAGTCTGAACCAGAGGCAGTTTCTGCTGAAGAGGCGGTCGAGGCTAAGTCCCCTGAGGAACCAGTAGCTTCTGATGCAGTGGCTCCTACCCTGCCCGAACCCGAGCCCGCCGCTGCCGAAAAGGTAGTTGATGCTGAGCAGGCTGAGGAGTCGGTGGTAGTAACCCCCGCTGAGCCTAAGCCAGAGTCAGTTTCTCCTGAAGAGGCGGTCGAGATTAAGTCAACTGAGGAGCCAGTCGCTTCCGACGCAGTAACTTCCACCCTGCCGGAAATTGAGCCTGTTGCCGCCGAAAAGGTGGTCGAGACAAAGTCGGTTGAGGAATTGGCAGCTTCTGATGCAGTAACTTCTACTCTGCCTGAACCTGCCACCGAAAAGGCGGTCGAGACGGAGCAGGTCGAGGAGTCGGTGGTAGTAACT
The DNA here is from genome assembly GCA_034774675.1 of Scedosporium minutisporum. Classification (NCBI taxonomy): domain Eukaryota; kingdom Fungi; phylum Ascomycota; class Sordariomycetes; order Microascales; family Microascaceae; genus Scedosporium; species Scedosporium minutisporum. The sequence continues at coordinate 118,454 of SJVG01000007.1, forward strand.
CCCACTGAGCCCGAACTAGAGGCAGTTGCTGTCAAGACCAAGCAGACTGAGGAGCCGGTAGTTGCTGATGCAGTAACTGCCACTGAGGCTGAACCAGAGCCAATCTCTCCCGAAAAGGTCGAGGAACCCGTGGCTTCTGATGCAGCAACTTCCACTGTCCCTGAACCGGAGCCTGCTGCTGCCGAAAAGGTAGCTGAGACCGAGCAGGCCGAAGAGCCTGTGGCTTCTGATACAGTAACTCTCACCGAGCCCGAGGGCGTCTCTACGGAAGAGGCTCAGCTTGCTGCTGAGGTCCCTAATGTAGAGGAGCCCATTGCAGTGGAGCAACCCGAGACGGCTACACCAGACGCTCCTCAAGAATCTGGTGTGGAACCTGCGGCTGCCGACAAGGTGACTGAACAGCCCCCTGCTGAAGAGCCTAAGGCTGAGGCTACTGAGGAAACTCCAGTTGCTGAGGCCGCGCCCACTATTCCCGACGATACTGCTGCTGCCAAGGGAACTCCTATTGAAGCTGAGGTTGAGGCTGTCGCTCCTGTCGAAGCTACGGTCGCCTCAACCACTCTCGACGTTTCTACTACTGCTGAAGAAGCTCTCTCGAACGAAGCGGAGGCTGCTGATGCTGATGCTACTATTACTGAGGAAACTCCTGTGGAAACTGAAGCTGATCCCGTGTCGCCGGACACAACTCCAATTGAGCAACCTCCTGCCCAAGCTGCCACCACTCCTGCTGCCACGACTAATACCGAAGAAACTCCTGTTGAGACTGAGGCTGAAGCTGCGGCTCCTGTTGAAGCTCTGGCTACCTCTCCTCCTGACACCGCCATTGCTACCGAGGACGCTACTTCCAGAGCCGAAGTTGAAGTAGCTGTTCCTGATGCTATAGTTCCTATCGAGGAAACCCCGGTTGAAGTTGTCGCTACTTCTGCTCCTCCTGATGATAGTGCTATTGTCGAAGAAACTCCCGTCGAAACCGATGCCGAAATTATGGCTCCTGATGCTACCGCAACAGTTGAGGAAACCCCTCTTGAGACTGTGACAGAAGTTTCTCCCCGCGACGCCACTACTACTATCGAGGAGACCTCTGTCGAACCCGAGGTTGAAATTTCAGGCTCCGACGCTACGCCTGCTGTCGAGGACGTTACTGTCAAAACTGAAGCTGAAGTTGCAGCTCCAGACGCTGCTGCTACCGTTGAGGATACTCCAGCAAAGGCTGAAGCTGCTGCTCCCGAAGTAACGACTGCCGATGAGCAAATTCCTGTCGAAACTACTCCTTCTGCTGTTCCTGATACTACTGTTCCTATTGAGGAAACTCCCGTCGAAACTGCTATTTCTGAAACCACTCCTGGCGAGCAAATTCCCGTCGAAACCGCTCCCTCCGCTATCCCTGATGCTACTGTTCATATTGAGGAAACTCATGTCGAATCTCGGGCTGAACCTGGTGCTCCTGATACTGCTGTCGAGACAACTCCTGTCGGAGGATCCGTTGAGGTTCAGGCTGAGGCTGAGGCTGAAGTTGCTCCGGATACTACTCGGGAGGAGACACCTGTGAAGGAAGCTCCTGATGAGGCTGACACGCCGGTTGCTGCTCCTATCGACGAGCAACCTGCGGCTGAAGAGGTTGTTAAGGCAGTCACGGAGGAACCCGTGGGTGAATCGCCCTCTGCCCTCGCTGTTAATGAACCTGGCCCAATTCCTGCGGTTGAAGTATCTGCTACTGAAGCTGTTGTTGAGGAAATTCCTGGACCCGAACCTACTGATGGTCCTGTTACTGACGAGCAACCTGTTACGCCTGAGGCTACCAATGAGACTCCTGAAGAACCCCTGGTGGATAGCGCCCCTGCCGCCGCTCCCATAACCGATGAACAACCTTCTGAAGCGGCGGCCCAGGAAGCCCCATCTCCTGCGGAGGACATCCTAGCCACAGCCGAATCGGCGAATGTACCAGTTACCGTTGCTTCTGATGAACAGGCTGCTGTTGAGCAAGTTGACACGGAAACCGTTGCATCTGTGGCGGATATTGCCCCTCTAGTTTCGACTATTACTGAAGAACAACTTGCCGAAGAGGCTGTTACGGAAGCTCAGTCTACAGAGACTATCCCAAGGAACATCTCTGTTACGGTCGAACCAACTGACGCAGCCTCTCCTACTGCCTCCGATGAACAGCCTGCTGTCGAGGAAGCTGACAAGGAGACTCTTGCAACTGTGTCTGATGCGGCCCCCGTCGTAGCTGAACTACACTCAGGCGAAGCCGCGCAGGAACTTGCGACTCCCGGCGATACTACGGATGAGACTATCGCTGAATCCGAAGCTGCTCCCGTCGATACTGCTCCAGTTCCCGTTGACTCTCAGCTAGGTACTGAGGAGATCATCGAAGCCGCGACCAAGGAACCTAAAGCTGCTAAAGCCGAGGTTTCTGCTCCCGCAATTTCTGTTGAAGATCCCGCCAAGACCCAGGCTGATGAGATTCCAACTCCCGCTCAAGAGCAGCCTGCTGTTGAAGAAGCTGCCCAGGGACGCCAGGCTATTGATCCTCCTGCTACCGTCGCTGCTCCAGTCGAAGAAGTCGTCGAAGAACCTGTGGCCGAAGGCTCATCTGAAGTACCCGCCGAAGCGCAGCCTTCTATCCAAGAGGCTGCGGAGGAACACCCTACAGACACTCTTACTTCTACTACTGTCCCCGTCGAAGAACCTACAGAAGAACCTGTCGCTGAAGGCTCGCCAATTGAAGATCAGCCTATTAAAGAGGCTGCCGAGGTACCCGCGGCTACTGATACTCCTGCTCCCGTTCCTGCTCCTTCCGAGCCCATTGAACCTGTCGCCGAGAGCGTACCAAAAGAACCTGCTCAAGATCAGCCAGCTGTTGAAGAGGCTGCTGAGGTACCCACGGTTACTGATACTTCTACTCCTGTTCCTGCTCCTGTCGAAGCCAGGGAAGAACTAGCCACTGAGAGCGCATCAGAAGCACCTGCTCAAGATCAGCCTGTTGTTGAAGAGGCTCCTGAGGTGCCGACAGCTATTGATACCCCTGGCCCTGTTCCTACTGCTGCTCCCGTTCAAAATCCCATCGACGAGCCTGCCACTGAAGGCGTTTCAGAAGTACTCACCCGAGACATCCCAGTTGACAACCAAGCTGCCGATACTACGCCTCAAGAGGCCGACGCTCCAGTTTCTGATGTTCCTGCTGGGGAAGCTACTGTTGAGTATTCTGCTGAGAAAGCATCCGCAGAAGTTCCTGCTGAAGGGCTAGCTTCTGAAATCGAACCCGCAGTGGAGGTCATCACTCCCGAGGAGGCCGCTAAGGAAATTATTACGAAGCAAGTTGAGGAGCCCGTCCCTGCTGCCGCTAAAGCGCAGCCCCAGGAACCAGTGCTGGAGGATTCTATTGAAGAACCTCAACTTGCCGACGTTGCTGCTACTATCGAGACTCCCACTCAAATTTCTTCTGCAACTGCCGATGAAGCTACTGATCCTCCGGCCGCCGTCGTTGAAGAGGAACTTCCTCCTACGACCGAAGTTGTGGTTGAAGAGACGCCTACGAAAGAATCGGCAGAGCAAGAATCCAGTGAATCTCTAGATTCTGTTCCCAAGAAGGAAGACGAGCCTGTTGACAACACTCCTCAGACTGGCGATGCTACAACCGAGGAACCTGTGTCTTCTATTGTTGCCTCATCAGACGTGCCAGCGCCAGCTCTAGACGCCCTTCCCGACGAATCGTCTGCTCGGGGAGTTAAAGAAGTGGAAGTTGAGATTTCCGACGTTCTCGAAGAAGTCGCTGCCGTTCAGACCCAATCCACAGATGAGCCAACTGTGGAATCTGGAGCCACTGAGCCCCCACCTGCCGTCGTGGAAGAGCAGCCTGTCGTAGAAGCCGAATCTGCTACCACAGTTGAGACAGAGTCAAAGGACGTGACTACCGAGGAGTCCCCAGAGCCGGCTGTTAATGCGCCAATCGATGATCAGCCGGTCCAGGAGGAACCCATTCCCGAAGCCGCCGTAGACGTTGCCGGAACTTCTAAAGACCTTCCTGCAGACAATGAGGTTGAAGACGCTCATGATAAGGAGGTCGACACTGCTGATGCTACTGACGTCTCTATTGAGACTGCTCCCGCCGAGGCTACTTTCGCTGAAGAACAACCCGCTACTGACGTTGCTACTGAACAGGCTCTTGCTCTTGACTCCACATCCCAGGTAACTCCCGACGAGGCACAGTCCTCTGATGCTACAGCTCCTGCCGAAACTGCGGCTGAGGTCGTATCTTCTGGCGAACAACCCACGGCTGAATCTGTCACCATTGTTTCTGAGATAGCTGCCGAGGAATCTGTTGGAGAGCCGTCTGTTGCTGTTCCCGTAGGCACTTCAGCCCCTCCTACTTATGATCCAGAGGCTGTGGCAGAGGACGCGACTCCCAAACCACCAGCAGAAGAAGCAGAAGAAACTGTCATTGCGGAAGAAGAGCCCGAAGCTCCTGTTCAGCCCGAACCCGAAAGCGCTTCTGCCGAGTCTCAGGACATCCTACCTGTAGCTGAAGCCGAAGCTGAGCAGGACGCCTCCGCCACTACTGCCGAATCAACCACAGAAACATCAGGTGAAGCCCTTGTCGAAAAGCAACCGGATAAGTCTCTTGAACAGCCTACCCTTGAAGCCGCAACCGACAGCGTCGAGGAACCTATCTCGGAGTCTCCAGGCGTTACTGCAAACCCCGCTTTAGAGCCAGTTGCAGAAGCTGCCGACAATTCGGAGGAGCCCGCTGCCGAGTTGAAACCAGAGCCAATATCTGTTGTCGAAGATAGTCGCTCGGCTGACCCCACTCCCGAAGATGCTCCTGCCGAAACTCCTGAGAATGACTCGGCCGCAGTCGAGACAGCTAATATTGCTGAGCGTGTGCCTCCTGAAACTGAAGCCCCCGTTGAGACACCTGCCGAGCTTAAGCTAGAGCCAACCCCCACGGCCGAACCTGGCAGCCTAGCTGACTCTGTTCCCGAAGATGCTCCTACTGAGGCGTCTGAGAACGTTCTAGCTGCTGTTGAGACGCCTAGTGCTATTCCTGAGCCTACTCCTGCTGAACGAGCTGTGGAAGCTGACAGCCCGGCTGATGCTACTCTGGACCATGCGCAAAGCGAGACTTCTGAGGAGACCGTCCCCGCCACAATTGAGACACCTGCCGCTGTTTCGGAGCCTGCAATTATTGAGGTACCAGTCGAAACGCGTGCTGTGGCTGAGCCAGAAGCAAGCCCTCCCGTTGAAGACGACAGCCCTGCTGACGTAGCTCCGGAAGATGCTCCTTACGAGACTCATGCTCCTACTGACACTGCTGAAGATATTCCAGCAGCTGTTGAGACAACTACCGATTCTGAACCCACGCCGATTAACACATCTGTTGAGGCACCTGTTGAGATACCTGCTGGGACCGAACCGGTACCTGAGCAGGAGCAAAGCCAAGAACCTGAAGTCTCTCCAGCCGAACCAGCTGCCGTCGCCTCAGAGACGGAGAAGCCTGCAGATGTTGAGCCAGCTGCAGACGAACCTGTCCAAGAGCCTGTTGACGTGTCTACCGAGCCCGAAGTCTCCGAAGCACCAGAAGAAGTCGCCGAAGTCGCGCAGGCTGCTGTTGAGGCTCCTGCTGAAGCTTCTAGTGCCGTCGTCGAGGATGCTGCTTCATTTGTTGCTCCTGTTTCAGACGAAACTGCCGAGGCAGCACCAGTCCAAGAGGCAATCCAGGATCAACAAACTGCCAATATCGAAGACGAGGTAGCTCCGGCTCCAGAGACTTCTAGTGATCCAGTTGCCTCTGCAGAACCGGAGCCTGCTGCTGATGTACAGGCTGAACAAGTCAACCCTGCTCCCGGGGTTACTGAGTCGGACGTCCCTGCTGAAACTGCCCAGCCTGCACCTGAGGCTGATGAGTTGGTAGAACCCACATCCCAAGATGTTGAGACCTCTGAAAAGGCCCCAGTTGCTACCGCGGAGTCTCAACCTCAACTATTAGAGGTAGTTCCCGAGTCTCAGCCCGAGGACGAACCCGCCCAAGAACCTGTGCCAAAAGAGGATCAAGTCGTGGAAGCAGAATCTGTCGACCCGGTCGCCAGTGCCGCTTCCGTGGACGAGGTCGCCCTTGCTGGACATGTTCCTACTACAGGAGTGCCATCTACTGTTGCCGAGGAGACTGCTAAAGAAATCCCCGAGCCAATCCAAGAGCCTTCAGTTGTTCAGGAAGTGTCACTTCAGGAGACTGGCGAGGTTGCGCCTGCTGGAGACATTCCCGATGCGGAAGTAGCCCCAGCTACCACTGAAGTGACTCCTGAAAAAGTAACCGAGCCTGCAGAAGAGCGATCAGTTGCCGAGGAGCGGTCAGTTCAAGAGACCGTCGAGTTTATCCCTGTGCCAGACGTTCCCGTCGATGAGGCACCGCCTGCATCTGAGGCGGTCGCCGAAGAATCTTCGGAACCCGTCCAAGAGCTTTTAGTTGTTAAGGAATTGCCAGTTCAAGACACTGCTGAACCGGTCGCTATTGAAGCTGTGAGCACAGAGGAGCAACCTACAAAGCCTGTGGAGTCACTCGTCGTTGAGGACACCCCCGTTCCTGAACCCGAAGCAGCCACCGAAGCGGAAGTGTCAAAGAGCCTTGAAGAGCCTGTCGCTGCCCCTGAAGAGTCTCCCGTCGAGAATGTCCCTGCCGCAGTAGAACCAGTCACGGAGGATCGTGCCGTTGTTCAAGAGCCTGAGCCTCCTGTTGAGGAGATTTCTGTTCCTACTTCCGATGTGGTTGAATCTACCGGCCCCGTCGAGGAAGCATCAGAGGCGCTTGCCGAAGAGACGCCAGCCGTTAAGCCCGAAGCCTTGCAAGTTATCGCTGATGAGCCCTCCGCCGCTCCTGAAACCGCCCAAGATGTGGCGGAGACGTTGCAACCGGAGGCTAAAGAGAACGCCACCACTGACGAAGTCAGGCCTGAAGAGCCGGTGGTAGCCCAAGAACAAACAACTACAGCGGACGAAGTGAAGCCTAGAGAGCCAGCCGTACCTGAGGAGCAAACCACAGCGGACGAAGTAAAGCCTGATGAGTCAATTGCGCCCCAAGATGCAAGTGAACAAGTCAACACAGAGCCTATCACATTGCCCGAGCCAGACACAGTCGTGGAGGTCGCCACAGTGGAGAAAGTAGTAGGAGCGGACGCCGCGGAGATCGTGGAGGCATCAGCACTCGTCGAGGAGACTACATCTTTACCTGAGGAGCCTGTTATTGAGCCTGTCGCGGAAGTTCTGGATGCAGTCGAATCTATTGTTGAGCCACTAGACATTTCAGATAACGTCACAGAGAAGGACAAGCCTGACGCCCTGGATGCCGGCGTCGCCGAAACGTCTGAACTCGAACCGCCTACGCAGCCGAGAGAAGTCATCGTTGAAGATGTTGAAGGAGTCCCAGCCGAAACACAACAGGAGCCAGAAGTCCCAGCCGAGCCTCAGACCGAGACAGTATACAAAGCGGAGGAGCCTGAAGGTATTGAAGAGGCCGAGCCTGAAACGTCCGTTGAGATCGAGACAGCACCCGTCACGGTCTCTACTGAGCGAGAACTTCCTACAGCACCCCAACCGGAAGCCATCGAGCCAGAGACACACACGACAGAGACTGAGCCCACGCCAACTGCAGACCAAGAGCCCACCGATGTTGAAATCGAGGTGCCCCAGCCCAGGGAAGCAGTAGCAGCTGAAGTTGAATCCTTGACCGATAAGCCAGCCGTTCCTGTCGAAACCGTCGAGCCCGCCATTAATGAGGCTGCTGCCGTCTTGGCTGAGGATGAACCCGCTGAACCCGTTGCAGAAGAGACAGGTAAACCTACTGACGAGTCAAGTGAGGTTGTGATTCCCAAGTCCGAAGGTCCAGTTACGGTTCTCGAGGTCGACGAGCCCCCTGCCACGCAGATTGAAGAGAGCGTGGTGGCCCCTGAAGCAGAGCCGGTCGAAGACAAGGAAGTTGCTGTGATTAGCGAGGAGCAAACCCCTGCTGAGCCAGAGCCTCTCGAAACTGCCGTCGATGATGTTGCCAAGAGTTTAGATGTTGCCGAAGAACCCGCAGCAGCAGAGGACGAGCAACACCCCGCCATCATCGAAGAGGTAGCTCGAGAGGTCACACAGCCAGAGCCCACCCTCGAAGTTGCCGCCGACTGCCTTGCCAAGAACTTGGAAGTTGTTGAAGAACCCTCAGTATCAGAGGATGAGCAACCGGCCACCGTCAATGAAAAGGCCACCGAGGAATTGGAACGGCCAGCAGAGGTCCACCCAGAACCTGAAGAAGTGTCCGCAGCAATACTCGAACCACAGACCGCGACACCCGAAGCAAGTCCCGCGACACCGGTTGAAGAAGCCAAGGTGCCGGAGGATGAGCCCGTTGTCGAAGCAGCCGATCGATCAATTCCCCAAGGGGATGAGCAACCTGCATCAGATGATGTTATTTTTGTTAGCAAGGCTGCGGCTGATGATGAAGACGAGTTTGTCCTTGTTAGCCCTTCGGAGACTGTTACTCCCAAGGATAGCCTGGATGACTCTGCCGTCCTCGCCGATGTGGTGAAGTCTGTCGATGACCTCGAGACACCTGCTGAAGCGCCTGCTGTCATTGCTCCCGTCGAGTCAAGGGAACTTAAGAGTGCTCCTGAAGCTGTTGTGGAAGATGCTGAGCCTTCGCCTGAGGGTGCCAATGTCTCGGAAGAGGCTCTCTCTCCCGAGCCAGTCACAGAGGACGCACCGTTACCTTCTACGGCTACGGAAGAACTACCCCGGGAAATCGAAGAGATTGCGGAGCCTACTACCACAAAGTCTCCAGATCTCGCAGATGCACAAACGTCACTTGAAGAGCCTACCGAACCCACTATCGTGGAGTCGGCAGAGTTACTTGCATCTCAAGATATTCCTACCGTAGCCGTCGAGCCTGCACCAGCTGAGCTGACCCATGTTGTGTCTGAGGAAGTTACTGAGTCTCAAGTGGATGATCGCGATGTAGTCGCCGAGGAACCTGTGGTGGTCGTACAGTCTGATTCTGTCAACGTCTCACCGTCTATTGAGGATGCCGTCGTAAGGGAGGAGGTTGTTGATGTGGAGGAGCCTGTCAAACCCGAGGAGTCTAAGCCTGTGCCTGAAGCTTCTAAGCCTGTCGAGTCACCCGAGCCTGTTGAGCTTTCTCAAGTGATTGAAAAGCTAGAGGACCAGCCTGTTATTGTGGATAAGAGCAGTCTGGATGAGAAGCCCGCCGATGCCGCAGTGGAAACCGTGGAGGAACTTCCGGTCCTCGCAAGGGACCAAACTGGTCTGTCTGACGATGTCGTCATCGTTTCCCAGCCAGAAACTGCCGAGCCCGCTGTTGCGCCTACTGTCACCGAAAACGAACCCGCTGCCGAGGAGCCATCCGGAATTGAGGAGAGTGTAGTATTGGTCTCTGAACAGCCATCGGCTGAAGAGCCCACCGTGGTTGAGACGCCTGCCGAACGGGAAATTAGCGTTGCTGCTGTTGAGCAATCACTGTCCGAGCCCACCAAACCAGAACAGACTGAACATGTCGCCGACATTGAGCAGCCTGTTGTGGATGTTGCTCCCGAAGCTACGGATGGCCATATCAAACTCGATGCCATCCCTTCGGCTCTCAGTCCCGAGACTGTTGAAGCCCCTGCGGACATTCAGCAACCTATTCCGGAGAAAGAACTCACTGCTAAACCAGCGGACAGGGAAGTGCCAGTCGATATTCCAGCTCAAGTCGAAGATGAACAGGCACCTGCCTCTTCGTTGGAAGTCTCAAACGACTCGCCATCGGACATCTCCGCGCCTACTGATATTTCTAAGCTAGAGGAGCAATCTGTTATCGCTAAAGAGGCCGAAACCATCGTTCCAGCCGAGACAGAACATGAGACTAGAGCCCTACCGGCCGACTCCATTGAGCCCACTACGACCTTGACAGACAAAGAAATTCCTGCAACTCAGTCGGTGATCAGCGCTTCTCCAGAAACGGATATCGCGGCTCCAGAGCCTCTAGACAAGTCTATTGACGAGAAGGAAGTGGACGCCCCTGCCCCTGACAAATCTGAAGAGTCCGATGACCAGAAGGGCTGGATTGTTGGCGCCGTCACCGCAGGCGCAGCGGTCGCTGGCGGCCTTGTCACCGCTCATACACTTTCTTCCAAGGACAAGGGTAAAGACAAGGCTCCCATCGAAGCAGAAGCCTCGAGGTCACTTCCTCAGCTCCAAGACTCTCCTGTCATTGTTGAACAGCGCCAGGCACCCGTTCTTGCGCCTTTACCAGCAGCCACCGCACAAGACAAACCCGCGGCCGCAGCCGAACCATTCCCTAGCCTTGACGACAGTAATAACAGGGCTATTCAGATTGACATTAGGAAGAGCAAGGGAATATCTCTCAAGGACAGCAAGAGCCCGCTGGCGCCCCTCCTTACTGGGGTCGAGCGCGCGCCGACTCCTCCTGTGGTGATCCCGTCGCTCGACGATGCCCCTCCCATGACACCCGCAGCCCGTACCAAGAACCTCCGGCGCGCGCGGAAACTGTCGATTGCCCGTGCCGAGGAGGACATCGCGGCGGCCGTGGTGATTTACGCTACGGTTGAGGCTCTAAGCCCGTCGGGAAGCCCCACTCGTGAGACGGCGCCGCCTCTGCCCATGGGTGACGATTTAGAAAATGGAAAGAAGGAAGACTCTACTACCACTCCCGGTCATGTGGATTCGCAGATGGATTCTTCCCAAGTCGTTGCTGATGACGCTGCAGGGAGACCTAGTGTGGAGCTTGCGTTGCGCCGGTCGGTTGCTGACTTGTTTACAGACAAAGAGACTTCTGCAGATGATACCAAGGACAAGGAAAGGACTAGGGAAGAGCGCCGTCGCAGGCGCAGATCTAGCCACCACTCACGATCTAGCAGGGAAGGAGGCGAGGGTTCCGATAGCCGACGCCACTCCTCGCACTCTCACAGACGTCGCTCCCACTCCGAAAGTACTACCCGCTCTTTCAAGACACCCCCCGAGACTCCCCCCCGGACGCCAAAGAGCGGCGGCGACAGCTCCGAACGATCCCGCAGGCGTCACTACCGCACGCCCGAGGAGCAGGCCGCTCACGAGAAGCGCCGAGAGGAACGACGCCAGCGCGAAAAGGAGCGCGAGCGAGAGAAGGCAGAAGACAGCCCACGAGCTGGCGAGTCTAAGGGCAAATCCGTAGAGAACGGCGATAGAGAACGAAGCCATCGCCGCTCTCGCCCTGGTACTTCTCGCAGCCAAGCCGAGCGATCCACTGCTCCTGAAGAGTCCAAGAAGTTCCTCGATATGAAGGACCGGGGCGTTCTAGACGGCCCCAAGGACATCTCCACCGTCCCACCTTCAGCATCTCGTGAGGCAGTACCCAAGCGATCGAACACCACGCGCTCCAAACTTGGACGCAGCAGCCGAAGGTCTGAAGACGTCTCTCGTACCAAGTTGACAAAACCCAGGGATGAAGATTCAAAGAGCCGTCGCAAGTCCGAGGATAAGCTGCGTAAGTCGGAGGAGAAGCTGAGCAGGTCCAAGACGGATGTCGGCGAAATGTCCAAGTCGGAAGAGGCGAGGAGGAAGGCTAGGCAGGAGGAAAGGATGAAGGCCAAGGAGAAGGAAGAGGAGAAGAAGGGCGGATTCAGGGCCGCGATCAAGAGGTTCTTTACCTCGACTACTTGATGGATGGAAAAGCTGGATTTTTTTTTTCATGGTTGTATTTGTTTCCTTTTGAATGTTTTGTTTCTTTATTTCCTTTGTTCTACACGTTTACTTTCACGGCTGCTGTTTATGATGGCATATGAATGAGAGAACATGTGTGGATGAGATGTACGGGTTATGGTTATGATTGCGTTACGAGAATGTTTCTTGATTTGGATTTCATCTCTTCTTCTATCATGTTCTTATTCGACGAATTGATGTATGAAGATTGTTCTGTGAAGACTGTTCCAGTACCTTTCTCTCCTCGGATGAAAACTAATGTGTCTTTTCATTCTCAAATGTGTCAACATGATGAACATACGTGGGTTGTGACAGTGTTTAGAGGCGAGATGGACCAGTCTGTGATGGGGGCCTCACGACTCGTGTTGAAGGTATCTCAGAAATACCAGGCATAGTTAGCAGAGCAAATCGTGGTGGTGCTAAGAAGACGGCTCGTATCCTCATATAGAGACCCCAACTCCCAAACTTCTAGACGGTCGAACAGTGGGAGTGCTCAGAGGAATGTATGCAGTTGATCAGGAAAGTGATGGCACGGCTTGCAAAAGGGCTGTTACGGTCTCCCCCGTCTTGGGAGTTACGTCTGTGACATCACAGATCTCAGTTCGAATCTTGTGAAGCTCCATATCAGCCCAAGACCGTTTCCGGACCGTCGATTGAAGGCCGATATCTCCAGCTAGCTAGTAGGCCGGCTCAATCACTAATGATGAGGTCAGATGAGCTCCAGATAGCGAAATGCCAGGTACAAGGGAAGTTCATGTGTATACAGTGTCCTCAGGAGAAAGAAACGAAGCTTGTCAGAGGGGAACGGATGGAAGCTTACTCCACCAGATCTCCGATACCTTAGCCGCTTCATCAGAGAGCGGCAGGAGTGTGCTGGCCTCCATGCTTCTCATTCGTAGGAAGCGGACATCTCTTCTGTCCACGCCTCGGCCATGGAGTACTCGGCGAAACCATGGACCAGTTCCTCACAACGACTAGGATGCCGAGACTAGAAAGCCGTTCGCGATGCGCTAAGGTCTGCGTTGGCCGCTCCCCTGATAAGCTTTCCCTATGACAAGACTTATAGCGGAGTACACAACGTTGACGGCGGTTGCGGGCGTATCAACCGAATGCTAAAGTGTACCTAATCCTTCTCCGGATAGGCTTCACCACTATCCGCCCCTTGCCCTTGCCCCGAATATAGCCTACTACTCTAGCTCAGGCGACAGAATTTAGCTTCTATCCACATATCCACTGCCGTCCGTGAGCCGGCCAAAAGGGTTCTCTCGCACGCCCCATCTATCATCGGGGCGTTGGCCTCCGCCGATGATTCTGGATGCCATACTCCCTCCCTTGGCTGCCAACTTCTGAGATTCCTCTTTCCCCACCACGCAGCATGACCCTAAGCACTTTTGTCTCCGGGGATAAAGTGCTAGCCCGCCTCGCCCATGTCTAGATCAGCCCCTACCCTTGTGGTGAGGGTCAAGAGGACCATGTAACCGCTTTTTGCCACTTTATGCGCGAAGGGTGCTGTCGTCAAGCAAGGTTAACTGCACACCCCACGACACATCCTAGACAAGAGGTTCTAGGCTAGCCTACTCAGGAATAATAAACGACGACGCCGTTGGGGAGCTCACATATACCCACGTTGTGGGCCTAGTAAAGTCCAACCACACCCATATTCGTCAAGTGCAGTCTCCTCCCACTCCGGAAGGGTCTTTCGGCTTCGGAAGTGCAATTCCTAAGGGTTTAATATAGTTAGATGCGCCTCCCCTGCCAACTGTCTAGCTTATCTTCACCCCACATTAGTACCCTTCAAGAGCTAAACAAGTACCGAGGCATAGTGTGGTGTATACACTACACGAGAGTAGCCTCACTCTCTAATGCGGTCCGGTACGGCAAGGCGGGCTTATTACCCCCCTTGTCGTCGTCATTACCAGGCCCCACTTGATACAGAGATCAGCTGTCAGTCGCGGACAAGGTCCAAGGTCGAAAACGCATAATCTTTTGCGATCATGTATCGAGATCTTGTCGAAATCTCCAGGCAGTCGTCAAAGAACAAGAAGAAAACAGGCCGAGTCACACGGATCCCATCATAGAATCGAAGCCTGGTCGTCGATCACCGTTTCAGCCTCCCCGGTCGTTCTTCGGAGATGGCCGCAGAGGGCTGTGCCGGATGACGTTCACTTCTTGTCTCGCTGTGGAAGTATAGAAGTACAACAGATCAATGTCGATTAAAAGGATCATTGACGATCCTTGGCCAGCTCGGTTCCCCAGACTCGATGCTCTCTGATAAGTAGTGGGCATAACGCCAAGAAACATCGATGAGGTGATACTTCAGAGTTGTGACCACGCGCATCTCCATCGATTGATGATCTTCGCTTTGATCAGGTACATTGCACTCGAAGAGGGACAAAACACTTGAGGCAAAACCCCCAAGAGATGGGTAAAAAAAGATGCTTCATATTAGAGTGTGGTGTAGTTTATAAAGGATTGGTATCGAGGTTATCTCGAATGCCCATTTCGACTGCTTGTCCATCATTTATGATGCCGAAGCTGTGCTTATGTCTCTGTACCTTCGGGGATTGATGCCCACTGCCAGGGAAAGCGACAGTGATCAGATGGGAGCGATCGTAATTGGCTTTTCATTAAACGAAGTAACTGAAATTGGAAAAAGGGATACTTTGGAACCTTGAAAGGTGGAGGACACGAATAAAATTTTTTGAAGGGAACTAGGAGGAAATCAAAACTAAAAAGTTGTATAAAAGGCAAAAAATAAAGCGACAAGAGTGAGATTCGAACTCACGCCCCCGAAGGGATTGGCTCACTACTGGTAGCAGGCCAACGCTTTAACCGCTCAGCCATCTTGCCTTAAGGACGGACCCCGCTATATAATATTATAAGTCTGAGCACCCTCCAACTCACTGTTCGAGGTTCAGAACGGGTCAAGTTCATAAACATTTTCCCCCACATACAAAGGTCTGGTTCTTCCTCATGATATTTTTGGTTTTCTTCTAGTTTAAATGCTGTCCGATAATTATCTATCTCCCGATGTTTGGCCTGTTTTTGGGCGGTGTCATTGCAGCCTCAATCTTTGGTGCTGGTGGCGATTTGTTCCTACGAATAGCACCAATTAGATCTCTACATACTTCCGAAAAGGGAAGCCACTAATATTACTGTCAACTGTCCACTATGACGAGCAGAGGACGGATGAAAAGACGCCATAACTACTTGGAGAGGAGGGCTCTGCCAATCTACTGCCAAATAGATTACCTTTGGAAAATTTGCCAATGATCCCGGCCCCATCCTCTTTACTGACGTTCAAGATGAGAATCTCCATCGTATATCAGGAATAAGGTGTTGGCGGTGAAGATCTATCAACGGACATAGGGAGCTCTTTGCCATTGGAGGGTACCGTGGTGTTTAGATTCACGCTCTCGTCTCGGTGCCATCCCCGACGACGCCAATTCCTGGAGCATGAGCTTCATTGATTCTCGAGCAAGTCCGAGGACAACAGTGTCAATCGATCAGTGATGCGTCCCAGAACAACAGAGAGCAAGCTTCGCGTCTCCGTATCCCGCAAATCTCAACACCCATCCTGCCGATCGACCCACCTGTGAAGAACATACTCACCACTCCCTGTATCACTGCATCACACAGCGGCAGATCATCATTGATCCTACGCCTTCACCCGCTCCACGCCCCCATTTCCGAAACAAGAAGGTCCAAGAAATCGACCGACGGCCAGAGCCAAAAGGAAATAAGCAACTCCAACTTCTCTGTACAAGCGCCTCCGACTGTTATCCGTGCGTGCGTCTCTCCAATCCTTTGAACGTCCATAAACAACACCCCCCTCTCCCTCTTCATCTCAGCCTTGTCATTCGGCTTCAGCGTTGCAATACGCTAATGTACTCTATCATCATCACCGAAATGCGCCCGCGGCAACTCCAGTCGTTCATGCAGCCCCAAAAATAACACGTTCATCCATTTCCTGATTCAGTTCAGGGACCAGTCCGCCAAGTCCCGTCCTTAGCCTCTTTGATCAAGGTGTTGGTGATGGGGCTTACTGCAAGATTGCAAGATGGGGTTCTGCAGACTCGTTAAAAGCGTCAAATCGAGTTAGGACATGATGGGAAGGTGGATGTATACGAAGAAGAAATAAGTTTAAAATCCACGTCCAAGCTCTTTCGTAATAAACGCTCGTTTAGACAGTTTCAGGACAGCCGACCCTGCAGGTCTTTAGGCTTTAGCTTACCGGCCCAGCTAGCCGCTTCGAGGCATGATTTTCACGGTGCACGAGCAAACGCAAGTCCAGAACAAGGTGCACAACACTTTGCAGATTGATATGATGCATTTCGAATTGATTGATATTTTTTTTAAACATTTCAACTGTACTTGTAAAATACAACACTGTAACTGTTTTGGTGGCCAATCTTGAAGATGCTTGGAAGCGTAAATCTTTCCTAAAATGGTATGGAAAATGAAGAAAGCTCAATTTCTTTTAGCCAGCCTCCCGAATGCAGACAACAGAAGAAGAAAAGGAAGTGTACAGGATGCAAGTGATTTGTTGTGCCCTCTTTTCGAGGTACACTCCGATCTAATGCTACTCCGAGGAATAATAAACGCCAGGCTTTATGCACCTAGGACTGGGAATGAAAAATAATGGCGGGGAAAATACATGTAAAATATGGATCAATTGGGCCAGAGTTGGCGGAATGAATGACGAGGAAAGGGTATCAGAATAGAAAAAAAAATAAGGTGTTGTTCAAAAGATAGTTGTGGGGTCGGCCGTTGAAGCGTAAAGGAGCGTCAGCGTGGATAATCATCACGTTAAAATTTGTTTAATAAAAAAGAAGTACGAGAAGAAGAGGAAGAAAAAAAAAAGAAGCCAAGGGGGAAGGGCAAATTAGGAGGCAGTAAGGGACCTGCGTGGAGCACTGGGTCGGAAGACAGCATTGGTAAGGTAGATAGGTTCAGCGGCCGCAGGCTGAGCGGGTACAGGAGCGGAAGGCCCCTTGGTGGTGGTGGTAGTAGCCTCCTTGGGAAGAGATTGCGACAGAGGAGCTTCGGTCGCGGCGGTCTCTTCGGAACCGCAAAGCATATCGTGGCTTCTCGCACGATGAAGCTCCTGCCGCTCAGCATCGCTTAGGGCGGGGGAGTCAATAGCAATGCTCATCTTGGTAAGCTCGCTCTCGACATCGGCGAGAAGAGCATAGACGTCGCTGTCAGCGTAGATGCGGATGCTCTCGCAGTCTCGTCGGCTGAGGGCAGTCATGGTGCTCTTCCTATCATCGCTGATGGCAGCAGCTTCTTCAACAAGGGGCTGCTCCAAAATAGTGCTCGGTACGTGAGCAGTGGGGCGGTGGGGGGAGGTAGAGATGGTATGGGTAGCGGCAGCAGTAGCGGTAGCGGTAGTGGTAGAGAAGTTGGTCTTGGTGGGGCTACGCGGAGGGGTGGAAATGTTGCCAACGCCGTTGTATTGTTGCTGAGGAGGGCGGATACCCATAGCTAGTTGCAGGGACTCGGATGCAGCGGCAGCGCCGGTGCCCTGAAGAGTGGCAGCCGCGGCAACGTGCTCGAGAAGCTTTTGGCGAACCCGCGTGCGGCGGTTCTCGGCCTGCTCGAGCTTGGTAACCCAGTCATCGATGGACGCATCCAACTCGGCGAGAGCCTCTTCTTGCTTAAGCATCGAATCGTGGCTGAATTTGGCAACACGTGGAGACCGCAGGTACTGGCAGATTCGGGAGTGAAGATTGCGCCGTCCAGCACGGAGAGAGGTGTAGGTGCGGCGAAGGTATTCCGTTCGCTCGTCTAGGTGGCGGAGTTCCTAAAATACCGTGTTAGTCCATTTTCGTTTCACCTGCATGCCAGTGGGGAATTCATTTCTAGTTCACATACTCTTGACAGGGCCTCTACATCCTCCTTCCTGAGAACCTCGAAGCGGGCGGCTTGGCCTACCGCTTGCCTGTAGAGCTCCGAGACCTCCGTAGACGTCAAAGCGTTGGCGGCATCGGCGGCCCTCCAGCCCTTGGGAAGCTGCTCAAAGGCCCGGCGCTCGGCGCTCTGGCTTCGCTTCTTAGAATCGGACCTCTTTAGCAGAGGACCATTGTTGTTTCGGACGTCGTTCCTCTTCTTAGGGCGACCCCTATCCATGATGCTACCCGACTCGGAAACCCCCCTCCTGTGCCCGTAGAGAACGGCGTTGGCACTTCGGGGTTCGTCGGTTTTCGGAGTGCCAGCCCTCTCAATGATGCATTGAGTGGGAGTAGTGACCCTGGGGGCTTCCCAAGGCTTTGGAGACGCTCGAGACTCGATGATGGGGGCGGAGATTGGCGTGGGAAGGGTAGAGTTGGTCATCTGAGTTGAGCCGGAAGAGAGAGGCGTAAAGGGGGTTCGGGTTCTGGGTGAGTCGTCTGTCCTCGCCGAGCGGATTTGGGGGGGATCGACGGGAGTGCTACCAGATCGAAGGCGAGTGAGAGAGATCTGCTTCGCAAGTCGTGGGAGAGTACCTTGGTGAGTGGGGATGACTAGAGGAGCGAGTTGCTTGGGAGATAAAGGTTGCCTGGGAGGAGTAGGAGATCGGGTTTCGAGGACAGGCGTGATGCTTCTTGGGAGACTAATCTCCGCTATGGGGCTATAGTGGTAGGAGAGATCTAGAATTTGGTTCTGCTGCTTCCAGCTCTGGCCGGGGGCGCTGACGGATCGCTCATGGAGAGGTGGTCTTCCAGGA
Organism: Scedosporium minutisporum; assembly: GCA_034774675.1. Taxonomy (NCBI): domain Eukaryota; kingdom Fungi; phylum Ascomycota; class Sordariomycetes; order Microascales; family Microascaceae; genus Scedosporium; species Scedosporium minutisporum. The sequence continues at coordinate 136,890 of SJVG01000007.1, forward strand.
ATGGTTGCTGTGGATGACAAGGTTAGCCTCCTGATTCTTCCTCCTCCCTCTCCTCACCCTCTTCTCCCCAATTGAAGCATTGGGAAAACTCACGAGAATCCATGGCGACTTCTTGTACTGTAGTCATCGGACCAAGCTCGGGTACGCTAATCTTCCGCCTCCTGGTGAGGTTGTGCTCCTTGATCCTTATCCTGAGTCCATTGCCCGCCGCAGCAAGCTTGTCGTTCTTGTCGGTTTTGGGGTTCTGGGCCATGGCATGGGCAAAAGCCTGCTCGGGGTCCAGCACCTTGGTGGTGGGTGTCTGGGCACCCTTGGGGAAGAGTTGATACTTCCTGCTCTCCGGTTGATGCATCCTCCAAGCGAATGGCTGCTTCTCAGCCGGGGCAGAGGGTAGCTGTGTTGGTGAAGTTATCTGGAGGTTGGGGGAAAATAAACAAAGTCAGTAAATATACACCTTAAGCTAGACTTATCATCTGGTAATGACGCAAGGTGGTTCGACAAGAAGACGGAGAATTTAAGTGGTTGCATACCGATTCATTGGGAGGTTGTGGGGAGGCTGGCTTTGCTATATAAGAGTTGAGAGTGCTAGGCCCAAGGTCGGCATCGGCCATGCAGCTGATAATGTGAGCCATTGAGTCGGATGGTGGGTGTGGGAGGTAAGAATTTTGGATAGGACCAAAACAGGCTCGGGATATCTGCCGCAACTAATGGGCGTGAGTAGAGAAGGAGGAGGGGGGTCGCGACCGTTTGAGAGGAAACGGGAGAGAAGGGGGGGGAGAAGGATATAAATTCCCACGGTATAAAGACGGGATGATAGGCTGAACAAGTCGAGGGACGAGGCTATTATATCTCTCCCGGACTTCGGAGAGATAGGAAAATGCACGGGTGAAAGACGAAGTCGAGGGATCTGACCCTTGCCACTGTAAAGCGTAGCGTACTTGTATGCAAACTAGACTGCACGTCTTGATGAGCCAGGGTCCCTCTCGCTTGCGGTGCAGGTTTTTTTCTCTTGCTCTTGATGTTACTTTGAGCAGGGAGGCCTTGCTCTTGCATATGTATGTGGACGCTACGCTATGAAGGTACTATGGGATTGATCGTGGGCCAGACCGACCTTGGCCTTTGGGCTCTGGTCCTTAGAGGAGGAGCGATTGGGGGGGTGGCAGATCTTCACACTGTGCTCAGTAGACCCGTCAAAGTACTACTTAAAGTACCACACTAGAAGTACAGGGGGGGCGTGGCGGGGTGAAGTGGAGGGCTTGGTGGGCTTTGTCCCTCGCACCTTCTACCTCGTACCTCGTACTCGACCCTGATAATAAGCCTGACTGGAGCTATTTCTATTTCGTCGAGGGGGTGTGGAAGATCTCTGGTCAGGGTGGGTTCTTGTGTCTGAGGACTGCTGCGCTAGGTTCAAGTGCGATGCGATTGATCTCGAGATATCCATCCAGGCACACTGGCCTCTCCACAGTCTGGCGCAGTCGAGTCTGGTGGAGCAATCGCACTTTGCACATCATTGATCTCGATTCAACTCGTCCTAAGCCCACATCAACCACCTGAGAAGCAAAGGGACCTTGCAAGTTGGAAGGCAAATCCTGAAAGTGGATAGGGAGAGAAAGGTTAATTTTAGCCCAGAATAATCGAAGAACTGCGTGTGCCACCAGTCATGCAATGCTGCTAGGGACCCAGGCACCCTTCGGCGCCGTTGAAGTTAAACATTTGAAGGGCCTGCCATGCTAGGAATTACGCAACCCTCCGCCGCTGCGCAGGTTGACAAGCGGGTAGAAGGTAATCTGAGGCGAGAGGTCAGAGAGAGAGGGGGAAAGGGCAGACCAGGGCAGAACCCTGGAGATGGGGATGGGAGCAGATGGGAGAGCAGATGGGAGAGGAGCCCACTGAGATCGGGATGAACGCACAGCGTTTGCGACAGAGCGCAAGAGAGAACACGACCGTGACAGGAACAACCTTACAGTAGCGTACCTCAGGAGCATCTCTCTCACACTCTCCTCTTCACAATCGGCTCTCGCATTTTGGTCAACCTGCTGCTTCGTACTTTTCCTTCACCATCCTGAAGCGAAGGTACTTCATCCACTTCATAGGCCCTGCAGCATGGAGCTCGGAGTGAAACCGCTTAAACCCTTGCCGGAGCTCTAAGCGGTGCTGGACCATTCCCCTTTTGGAAAGAAACTAGCAGGGATTCAGGGTGGTTGGAAGGGTCAAGAAGAACAAGTGAAGGGGTTGTTGCAAAAGAAGTGGGGTATATGCGGGTAATGCCTGTCGATAGAAGAAGGCTGTTATAGACCCGGACTCAACTGCCTGGCGCTCGTCTGTGTCTCTCACTCTCTCACCAACATGGGAGGGCTGTTGTTAGTGTTCGTACTTCGTAGAGTCGTAATAATGCGGTCGATGATATAACGCGGCACAACATGCGTAAGCTTGTCATTGTTACTGAACGGTGACTGGTCGGTCCCTTGGTCGCCACACAGTCGCAGGCACCAGACGCAGTTTCGTTTTCGTTTTTCTTTTCTTTTACGAAGGAGCCTCAACGGTGGGAAGGATTGACAGCCCGGAAGTATTAATAGTGGCTGCGACAAGGGGAGCTGCCGAATTGTTTCGACTTCCTCGCCCATCCCGAGCACATACGAAGTCGAGATGGAGGGAACCAAGAGCACAGGACTGAAAATGTTTCGAGCTGTAAGAAGAGTAAGAAGGAAGATAATGCCCGCCCGGTAATAGTTCATCTCTTTTTTCTGGTCATATGCCTATGTCCGACAGATCGACCCAAGACGACAAAATAGAACTGTCCGGGGTGCATTATGCGACTGAGATCCCAATTCTATCATTTTGCCATCCTCTTATCCATGCTTCCTACTTCGATGGTATCGCATGGCATCAAATGGCACGGCGTGTACTTGAACCATGTCGTATTATCATTGCATCGCATGTAAGTCCACCATTTTTACAGCCTCTGACCCATTGCCATTGATGTGGCAAATTTGATGACTTCCCGCTTTCCAATCTGGGGATAGTTGAAGTCATCTTTTCCCATCAGAGGCTCTATGATCTCCCCGGAGGTAAGATTGGCTATAATCAGCCCCTAGCGTGTTAATGCTTCAATGCTGCTCATCATTGATGCTGTAGCGTCCTCGTGGCAAGCAGAGGTGTGGTGGACGGACCTCTTCGAGCTGCCTCAATCTCAACCACTTTCACCACCTTTACCAACCAAAGACTGCTAATAATAGGTGTGCCTGGCTCTCCCTCCCCCTCCCCCTTCAGCCGCCCTCGCACACATCTTTTCTTGGAGAAATGTTTAGTCGACTCTCATCCCGATCGCCCCGGGCAGAAGAGAGTTTGGATGAGACCCCCTTCAGGAAGCAGCCAACGTGATACACATACACGCAACACAGTAGTACGAATAAATTGGTGATGGCGCATCTATATTTTGGTACGGCTACACTATCACGTTTGGGGCGATTGCTTCACCATGTCCCCGGATCTTGAAGTTCCATTGAGAGTAGATCCAATCGACAAAGCTCTCCGTCACATAGGTTATACTAAGTAGGGGCGTGTGAGAAGCATGTTCCAACGGTGGGGAATCTTTCAATATCACCAAACGTTCCGACAAATAATCTAACTGTCAGTTCTCCTACAAAGGTACGTCTCAAGAAGTAGGGCTCCATTCACACCTGCAACACAGTGCCGCTCCAAAATTATATGTCTGATATTCTGCCTATTATTATCAACGATTTTTTCAGGGGAAGATGATAGATTGATCCATTCCCACCTTCCCGCCTTCAGTCCAGCCCTGGAAAATTCTCGCCAAGGGCTACTCCCTTAAGACACTGTGGTATTATTAGCCGTCCCGCGTCCATTGACAATTGAGGGGAAGAAGCGAGTGAGGGTAGACGAAAGGGGTAGCATTGGGACGGCTCAAACGCTTTCAATTAAAGAGCGTGCAGCGGGAATGACACTAGTTATTGGCCAATTCGGATCAGGAAAATATAGAAGTTCTGGATGTCGAGATGCTTGGAACTGAAATTTCCGAGAGGTGCGCTCGTGAGAAGGGTCCATGCGGGGGAAGGACGGGTCAGAGGTTGAAGAGACGTCAATGAGCAGACTCGACCCCGCGAAGTGTTGCAGAAGACAAGCTAGGCCGATGTGCGACGGTAAATGTTGTAGTCCTCAATCTCAAGTTGGGACTCACTGAGATTGAGGAGGAGACCGGCCTTCAGACGGCCTCGACGCTGACACTGTGTTCGTGGTAAGTTTAGTCGACATGTTCCCATACTTGACTGGAATCGACGATGGAGAGCGAAGCGCATAAGGTATCAACCAGTCCGGCACTCGCATTTTCCGCTGCCAATCTGCAGTAGTAGGGTCCGATTCTAGTTCTCACACCGTAGCGATATCAGCCGACCTTGAGACAAAAGACCTCGGAAGGTCCACTTCCCATGTCTTCAGGGACGTTTGAAGAATCTCTGAACTTTGACAAGAGGCAAAAAAGTGGGCTATGGTAGCTAGTTAACAACAAGGGCCGCTTTAGGAAGCAAGACAAACGTTCGATGAAGTCGAATGGAGGCGTCAGCGTTGCTTCAGAAGCAATTCCTACGTCTAGGGCCTTTCTCTTTCTGTTTCTATCTTCTTGATCCTTCCTTCGTTTCCTTCCATTCCTCTTTTTCTCGGAGTCGGAGTGCGAGGTGCCAGCGAACATTGCGGCGCACTTTTTCTCCACATTTGACCCAGCGCTCCTGCAACCACGGGAAGGTGGTCTAGTGACCGCCTTCTGGCAATGCCAGCTCTAGCGTAAACTCTGAGTACTGGCGTGTAAAGACAGAGGTCGCAGAAGCGCAGGCTAGCGTCGACAGAGATAGGCCTGACGCAAGCACACGACATCACTGATTCAAAGAGGAGCACACTAATACCTCGTACCGTCCCGTGACAGGTTTCCACAGGGACCGCTTGTTGCAAAAAATGCTGCGCATCAGTAAAACTCTCTCGAATTGTGCTTAGTGTGTCTGTTCATGCACGCTCGAACACGGCGGCTTAGAATGGAACACCTGTGCGACTTACAGCTCACTCACAGGAATCAAGTGCGACGCCGCTGGTGGTGACTGCGAAGTACTAGGCCAAGTCGTCTTCGTCTTGCGCTTGGATCTACTCTGTGGCCAGCAACGTCCCGCTCTTGCATCGATGTGAGGGTCCCCGAGGTCTTTGACCTCTTAGTGCCCCTCCATCGTAGAATCCTCAACGAATATTGTAAATTGATACAAGTGCGACAGTAAGTCAGTAAGTCAGTAAGTCAGTCGATGATAGTGTACCAGTAAGATCCGTCGAGAAACTGCTTCCACGACCGCGTTCAAGGATCTCGTTCGGCGGAACACGCCAAGCGCGTTTCCTTGGACTCTGAAGGCTTCAGGGTTCTTCCATCCGGTTTCTTCGGTGAAGGTGCAGGGGAATCTTTGTTAGTCCACTGTTTCAAAGCGATCCCCTGCTGACGACAAGGGAAAACTACCAGGGTCGGCGTCCGAAGGAAGTTGAGGAGTTGCGGGCACAGTGTACGTTTCCTGGAGTACGAAGTACCTACTTGTTCAAAGGGTCGCTCGCCTGATGAAGATCCCAAGGCCCCCCACCATGAAATGTCTTCGTATTCTGGGGATGACAAAGCCACCGCCCACAGTTTGAGATTCAGATTGTTCTTATTATGAGGACTTCAGTGTTGATTTGGTACTTCGTAGACTTTAAGATGGGTACCACGTGCTATCGACCAGGAACCAGGACTAAGTTTGTGCGAAGAAGTGAGCTTGCCCTAAATAAGTCTAGCCTCATCTCATGGTGGGACCCTTGTTCATCTGACACCGCGCCACAGTTAGGCTTGACGCTGGCTTCCTCGCAATGCTCCTAGGCCCAAATCGGGGCCGGCCGAAATGAAAATGGATGCGAGCAACGGAGGATAATGGATTAATCTCCATAAGAATAGCGCTGTCAGAAAACGCTCCTTGGCAAGTCTGGAGGTCGGAAACGAGGATACCACACTAATTCGGTACTCAAGATCTCTCTGACCTCTCCGCAATACTCTATGTGGAGCACATACAGCAAGAAGGTAACCTTGGCTCTGTATCATTTCCTTGTTCAGATTCCTTTGGTGCTACTCTATCGAGTCACTGATTGAGGGATATGTGCGTCGGCCCTCGGCTAGCACACAGAGAGCAGGGAGCAAGGCGAGTGTTAATCATCTCTCTTCGTACAGCACTGAAGAGCCGTTCTCCAGAAATGCCCTGCGAAGTACTTTACTCAATGCCAGATCTATTATCTCCTTTTCCCCATCCATGATGTAGCCGTTATACGTCAAGGACCTTGCAAGCTAGAAGGATGGAAGAATTTTAGATCAAACTTTCTTTCTTACCCCTTCTCCTATTTCTCCTCTTCTACGCTCCCTCGCAGTGTATCATGCCCTTGGTCTAATTTATTTGAGCTGCCATTTTGCCCAAACTACTCTCGTCTCCTTGCCGGCCGGTTGGCAAGGCTCTCCTCTCATCTCGGTCCTCTCGCATGCGTCATGTAAGCTTCCATTAAAAATGCAATTGGTGATGTCTCCTGTAGTTTGTACCCAAGCAATCTCGAACGTCATTGATCTCTGACTGCATGCCTGACGCGGGCGGTATGCAAGGATGCCAGCGCTTGTTTTCTCTGAGCCCCCCCCCCCCAATGTTCATCAGATCAGGGCCGCCGTCATAAATGTAAAAATTCTATGAAATTGATAGATTTCCCAGTGACGCAGAAGCTTGGTCCTGCACTAGGAAAGGCGCAGGGAACCGCAGCTTGACGACGACACAACAGTGAAGTGTCACAGCCCCTCTCCCCGGAGGACAGGAACAAACTCTTCCACTATCAGAGGTCTCCTGTAATACCAAGAATGCCACAAAATGACAGACTGCTCTTCAACAGGGCAGTATCCTATGAGAATGCAACCGTAGAATTAAGACTCCGTTTGTCTTGAATCTAGGCCCCCTTACTTGGGATCCCGGATGACCTTCCACGACCTCGACATGCCGCACACGGTTGCCGGATACCGAATTCCACTTCATATCTCTGTTTTCGGTAAGATAACTAATAGACAGTCTGTTTATGATAATCCGCCCGGCCACTGGCGAGGGTGAGGGGGTGAAGGCTTGGTATTATTGCGGTCAGAGCCTCAAAAGTTCTCTCCCAGCCTCATATTCTGATATCTATGATTATTGATGGCATTATAGGCAGGCAGAACTATAGCACAGTCACTCCTTTTTACCATTCACCAAGGGGTAGCGATTAACCTACCAAGCTTTCGACCACTCGCTGGCCCTCTTTAATGGCACATCGAAGATTATTTCATACACTTGTTATTTGTTGACCTCGGGGGTTCAACATTGACTTCCTTGACGTTAATGGTGCATTGACACTTGACGTCGGATACAGAGCCGATCAATGATTAATGTGAAATGACGATGAACAATAACAGCCGTACCTTGCATCGACGATCTATGCCATGCAATGTGAGGTGCGTTTTCTTCGTATCTCAGATCCTCCATCGCACTTGCACAGTTAATCTCCTAGCTGCTGAAGGGGGCGGGGAGTGCAGAAACAGGGGGAAGTAAGGAAAGTAAACAGTAAAGAGAATCTTTACAAAATACGAGCAGGCAACTCATTCCCTCCGGCAACGAATGCAGATGGCTGGATCTACAAGAAAGCTAAGCCTGTTCCTGAAAAGCCGAATGCACGATCGGTCATCATCAAGAGGAGCCAAGAAATCCACGATCAGATGGCACGTTCCTAATGAGTGTCCGAAGGTGTGAAGCAAACTGAATTAAGGAGCCGAGTGGCTGACGACAAACAATTCTCCGGCTCTAGACTTGTTGTTTCTTTCATCCCTTGGTAACAGTTGGGATGAACGACCCGAAGATGCATTAACATGTCAAGCCGGGACTGGGACCCAAACTCTGAGGATGTGCATGCATCTGATGATTGTTTGGTTCAGGACGTTTTCTGAGTTTGGCTTGAGCCTTTTGCGGATTTGGATATTATCGCAGAGATGAATGGAAGGCTTCGCTCTCTGTCATAGTCGCGCCTTTCATGTTGTCAATTCGAAGTCAATATTCGGAGAGTTCAGCCTCTCGAAACTGCAGGTTTGCCCCTGAAGCATGAGAGATGCACTCCCATCAAGTCTGATGTCACATTTCTTAGGACAAAAAGGCCAAGACCGTCATCACGGTTCTATTGCAGCACCCTCAAATGCAAGTTGGGAGCACCGATGCTACGAATATCAGCTTCGTTATAACCCCTCCTTGTCCCCTCCCACCCAACAAACTTGGAGAGTGAGAACGCACCTTGATTTTTTCTCTCCTTTTTTTTGGTATCCCAGCCCAGTCACCAACGCGAAAGGAGGGCACGTTTTCGTCACCAGTCACTTTCTGGATCCCAATCCCACCCAACGATATCCAGGGGGTTCGGAGATGCAATTCGTCCCCCGACTGGAGGGCTCAGCCCCCTGGAGAGACCAGCCATTCAGAAGACTGGACTTTGCAGGGGCCAGGTCGCGAGCACCGAGCGCCACCCACCTCGCTACCAGCTAACTGAAAGACCAGGTCTCGGCGGGAGCCATTTACGTTGAACGCTCTAACCTTAATAATGGTGGGGGGAAGAGGGTCAAACGCTACGGGTCTGTGTCTTCACTCAGATGTAAGTCAACACAACACAAAGTCTGCTCGACTGGGAACACATGCTGGCGATAGGATAACGTGTGTTCGCAGTCAATGGTAAAGAATGAGGCAAGTGAGGATCGGCAAATGAAGCAGGAAGGATTCGATTCCTTCTTGGTTCAAACTTGGCCATTGCTATCCTACTTCGAGTTTCCCCGATTCGACTCGAGGATAATACATTAACATCGAGTCTTGACTTACGCGAAAGTTCTTCTCACCAATTGATGAGAAAGATTTTTTCTTCTCCCCCTCCCCTTTCGTTGCTTCCCCTTTCTTTCTGCCGCTTAGCGAGGCGGGACGTGTAAATCTCCCGCGCTCATCGGTGGTCGCTAGAGTACGGCAGGGTTTTACCTTGAGTACGGTTTCATTTGAATGGCAATCGCATTAATATGGTGTTTCTTTCCCAAAGCCCAACCCGGATTCAAGGTGCCATCAATGGGGGGAAAAGACGTATCTGGCCTCAGCGTCAGGGGCTAAATATGTCGAAGGCTGATAGATTGGTCCAACTCCAAGTCTTACACCCTTTATCCATTGGAACCCTCCTTTTGTCATTTTTTCTTAACTCCCTCTGGCACCCCTTAATACCTAGACTTTATTGCAATATTCGCGTCTGCGAGGTTCGGCGGGAGAGCGACGGTGCATGCTGCTGCTGCGTCCTACTGGGGGACTGGGACAAACCCCTTACGGAGTGTAAGCACAGCAAGCAATACAATCTACAATTCACTATTGGGTGTTCTCTCGCTCTCTTGGTCCAAGGTGGAGGCTCTCTGTGAGACGAGTGCAACAGTGAGCAAGACCTACGAAGTACTGATCAAGTGCGGCAGTGCCGATGCGAGAGAGCGGGGTTGTCGCAGATGGCTAGGAGCAAGCTGCATCAAGTTCGGATGAGACGACCAAGTTTCGAAGACGCTCAGTTTGAAAAATTTGCCTTGGTCGCCTCTCGCTTGTGCATTTCCCAGGCAAGCGAGACGAATAGCACTCGATAGCGGTGGCGGTGGCTATCGCGATACCGAGCGCAACTCGCTGAGGGAAATTATTGATGTTGCACTTGGCTTTTTTGGACTGCATCTCGATCACCATCACAGTCGCAATCAAAGTACAGTCGACTGCGGTGTGACATAAGAAAAGTAGGGATGAATTTTCTGCAAACTATTCGTAAAAACAACAAAAACATGAGAAAATCTCGGAATCCGGTTCTTGCCATGGAGATGGCTGTCCACAGATAGCACCTCGTGCGCTGCAGCTCTGATCTACGACATCAGGTTCCATGGTCCATTGAAGCTCTCGCCCCCACTTATGAAGTGGAAGTGCAACTTCAACTACTGAGCCCAAGTTGAGGGGACGATTGATCGATTGCGGCTCAAGGGACTCACCACTGAGACTCCGCCAATGGATGGATCGGCAAGTCGGATGCGAGGTAAAACGTCAACCAAAAGTGATGAGGGGGGAGGAAGCAACCTTGAAGTCTTCGGAGCAATTGATAGTTTCTTTGGTTTGGGACTTTGGGGGAGATTATGACCTCCGGCAGCTGTCACATTGATGGATCGATCAAATTCGTCCCCGATCCTCATCCCCCAAACTCCGTGATCCGAACCAGGCACCGATTACGGAAGTCTGGATTCTGGGTCTAAGTGGAAAAGGCACATGGGACGAAGAAGAAAAGGTCCGAATGCTGCATGCGGCTGCCGGATTCTAATGTGCTTGTTAGATTAGCTCGCCAGGCGATGAAACAATGTGATGACAGCTGTTTGGAGGGCATGAAAGTCCTCGAGCATGGAAGACATGGGGTAAGATGAATCAACCATGAGTTTCAATTTAGCTCATGCCTCATGGCCAAGTGCCGCCGACTAGGGAAGCTTGGCTTCGAGACTTTGCAAGGGGTGAGCCGCATTGCGTCTTCCCCATCCTCGTTTGCTAACCATGCTGGAGAGATATACAACTACAAACTTGTTTGCTCATTCGATAAACACCGAGGGCAGACCAAGTAACTAATCGATAAGGCAGATCATATTGTCGATCCCCAATAATAAACGGTTCCTGAATCCTGACTGCGACGTCAGAGAAAGACCCCAGGACCAGGCCGCACTTCGTACACCTGGCAATTTACCTGGCCCTAAAGGATAGATTGAGCTATAGTATGTTCATCTCGACGCCGAACAAAACACACATTGGCGTCAAAGGCCTAGAACATGTAGATCTGCCTATCGAGTAGAGGCTGTCGGACCGACTCCGGATTGGTCTGCTGAACTCCTCCATCGGTATGGAGCCGTCCTTCTCGACTTTCCTTCGCTTACCTACTTCGTCCTACTAGGCTACTACTAATACTACTTCACACGTCAAAGGACATCATGAATTCCTAAGCTTCTGCATTTGATGACGAAGTAAACCATCAATTAGCAGCGTCCATACACTCAGGTGGGCAGGCGGTGTGGCCCAAAGGCCTAGCCAAGACCGCCAGTAAGACGGTGCAGTGCCATCGCCGCATTCAATCGTTTCGACAAGTTCACCATCACACTGACGAAGTATCTACATGATGGTGTGCATCCTTTCAATTCATATACTTCCCTTTTCAGACACACTAGTCCCTCTTTGCTTCTCGGTTTTCTGGTCCTCAGCGGAGAAGACAAGGGCCAATGTCTGTGCCACGGCCGACGAAGTAAGAGGCTCGTGCTCACACACGTCAACAGGACGAATTTCTCGGTTCGCCGTGGCGGGGCAAAAGAGGGGTTCTGATTCTGATGCTTGAGAGAGGTCGATGTTTGTAAGAGGCGAAAGAAGAGAATCCTTCCGGAGTTTTTTTTCTCTTTCCTTTGGAACTTTGGACGGAGAGATTTGCGCCATGAAGGCCAGGGATCCGGGACTCGAAGACGCTCAAGAGGCAGCAGCCTAAGCAGAAGCAGCATGAGAAGCTCGCGCCTCTAAGGATAGATGCAACACTTAAGAAACTGTTGTACTCTTCTACTGGCTTATCGTTGTTACTTTGTGCTATGGGATGGGATCCTTTTCTCGGTCGGATGGAACATGGAGCATCAAGCATCAAGTATCAAACCCCTCTTTAGTGTCCAATATTCGACGGGAAGAGTGAAGGAGTGAGCCGCCGTGACACAGGAGATGAGGCAGCCCTTACTCTTGAGTTCTGCATCTCTATGCTCTCTGTAATGTTAAGGAAGGTTTAAAACCCCCCCAAAAAAAAAATTTCCTTCAAAATTTTACCCTTGGCCGCCAATTGATAGATGTCCCGTCCCGTGTCCTCGACACCGCCTCGCTTTCGAGAAGATCTCCTCCCTCCCGCCTCAGGATCTCCTCTCACTGGCTGGCCAAACATCAAAAGAAGCGAGGACAGGAACAAAATGCGGGGTTGAAACGATGTTTCACCCCTCTCAGAGGTAAGAAAGAGACTTAGCCTACTTCATACTTGCCCAAGGTCCAAACGGATTGAGGTGAACCCTTCTCAATTCGGCGGCCGATGCGAGCGGGTCCAAGAGACGGACGGCACGGGAACATGTTTGAGCTCGGAGCCTTGCGCATTGCATTGCAGTAGTTAACCTGACCGTCTTGTCTTGTCTTTCGCTGTCCGCAAGAGAGAGAAAGTGGGGAGGGAGAGTGTGCGTGCGTATGTGGATGATCTTGCCTCTCCATGTTCCTCCCACTCCTGCTCGTCATGATTCCTAGAATATGCACGCAAGGCAGCAGCTCTCCCATGACCAGGACGTCAATGCCGCTCGTTTTGGGTTTGTAAGAATGCAATAATCAACTGCACCCCAGAATCCTGAAGCTTTGGGAAATGCGGCTCGTCTGTTTCCTTTTTGAACTCAAACCCTCCATTCACCTCACAAGCTTCTCCGCCTCTCCCCGCCTTCCTTGAGAATATATGCATTGAAGCTTTGACGCCTCTCCGGAGTGCCCAATTCCTCCCATTATCCATTACGTTACAGACATCAATTAATGACCTGTGCTCTTCCCTTCCTTCTCTTCCCTTCCCTTCCGGCCTGGGAGAGACGGGATGGTTTTGTGGTAAAAGGCGGGAACGGTCTAATTTCTTTTCCTTCTCTTCCCTTTTCCTGGTCCCCCTCCTGCAAGCACTTTGACTCGATTCGGCGGTCCTGGCTTCCTTTCTATTAATTAATTGGGGGCATCTTCTTAAAAGAAGGATAGACGAGAGGGAAAGTGTCCGAGATTTATTGATGTGGGGTAACCGATTGTGCGTCCCTGCCGCTTGGATAGAGCATCAATTCCATCAATTCCATCAATTCATGTCGTCTCGTCTTCTTGTCTTTAGCTTTGCGATTGATTGATTTCTTCTCAATTTTTCCAGTCTCGATAGCCACACGCCTCCATTTTCCTTGCTTTAATTGACCATTGAGCATTTCGGTGATGCCGTGCCTTTCAGACAATAACGGGAGATCTCCATTGCCTACTCCGCCGTACGCTAAGTGTTTAGCGAAACGAGCAGAATCAATTTGGTGAAAAAGATTGCGTTTTCTTAGGTGCTTGCATACACTGTAAGGTTTAGTCTGCTATGACTCTCGGGGTGGGAGTTTCATTAATGGCAGAGATTGGAAGACATGCAGGTCTTCCCTCCCAGGCTGGCTTCTCCGATTCGATCACAATCTCAACGTAGGCGCCTCGTTGTGAACTACATCCAATTTGGTAACCGTAGTTTCTGATAACTGCCGTAATGAGCACTAGTTCTACCTAAACTCGAATATGTCTATTCCAGCGTTGCCATTTTTGGCTTATATGCCTGTCTTGTTTTCAGAGCAGCTAGTGACCTCCATGGATCTTGCCCTTTGCCCATTTCCAGATACATCCCAAGTGGCTGCAGAGTAGACCCCTTGCCACCGGATCTCATTGAACTCATACCACTCAAAAAATTTGGTAGACCTACAGTCCCACACGCAGCAGCGCACGAGGTATTTCCTCATCCAGAACGCTGCCCAGAGTGTCAGTGTTGAAGAGTGGCGTTCCCAGAAGAAGCAAGGGATATCTTGAACGTCACCGGTGTGGACCGCTTTAGACATGCTAGGCCGTGGACGTTGACGTTGATACCCTTTTCATCAATGAGAAGAAGAGGATGTACCTATATGAAGCAGCTATGTTTGCAGAATCGATATTGCCTTCTTATTGCCACTCCATAGACACACATTTGACGTGAAGCCCATCGCCTCCTCGTCCTCAGGCTTCTCTCCAAAGCTCTTCACTCTTGACACAGCCTTGAAGTTAAATTCAAGTTTCATCCAGATCTGTAAAAGCCTCGCTAGTACCTCACTCAAACTGATGTCCATGACCAAACCTCCGTCATTGCCAGCGCTGAATCTGTAGTGACACGCAACTATAGTGGCGGCGAGAGTGACAGGCATGGTGGAAATCGCCATACTTCGTTATGACAAAGGGGAGCCACGATCGGGCGTTCATGCCTCCAAGGTTTGTCAGTATAGGAATGGTTTCGACACTCGTTGTCGATGCAAATTACAAAGCAGTATGGTCGGCTGAGAAAGTTCTACTCGCTGACTGCGAGTCTCTCCGATACCAGTAGTCGCGAACATCGAAATGGGGCCTTGGGGCCGCCCGCTGAGGTAGACCGCAGCAAATCCCGATCAAGGACGGCCGTATTTCCATATTAGCCTCTGTCCTTCGTGTTGCTCAGCGAGTCCTTTCTTCGCTACTCAATGACATGATAGCGTACCAGAACATTTAGTTCAGAATGCCCATACTCGCACCGACATCGTGCACAGAAACATGACAAGGAAGCTGGCATTCGGCATGTAGATCTTGGCCTCCAGGGCAGGAGATCTAGAAGATGAATATCCTAGAGGGAAGACCGCTAGGAGTGAGATGAAGCAAGTTCTACTTCAAATCCACTGGTTACTTCCGGCGAAGTAGGAATCTTTTTCGGAGTCTCGAGACAAACAAGACTGCTTTCTTCTCAATATGCTTGAGGAGAAGGCGCGCCAACCAACCCTGAGCGGTGGTCATTTGAGCGGGCAAGAAAGCGGCGATCTCCATCAGCACGAGTTCAATCAATGCCGAGCACTGAGAGGTAGATAATGAGGCGCGTCGAGTAAGGAAATCGCTGGTAGCCCCATGAAAGAGAGCAAGAAATGCTAGTTAGACAGCGAGTAGTCACGCTGGCAAATTCTAACTCGGTCTTGTTAGCAGAGATTGAAGCTAATCTAACAAGTTGTCTTCACTACTTGCGCATTTCAGTCTGATGCTAAGTGCTTCGAATACAGAGTGAAGCGGCGAGTTACCGGAGCAGTTGGATACTGCGAAATGCGACAAATGAAGAAAATCATAGGAGGCAAAGTGGACAGAAGGGTATCTTCAAGCAAAATCGTGCAGTCGAATAAGAGATAGGCCGGAGGTCCGAAGACTGGTCCGGATAAGCCATCGGCGTAGAGGCAAAGTCCGGTCCTGGTCAGAGTACCCACCACCCGGCAGCTTAGAGGATCGGAGCAAAATATGATTGGGACCTGCTGATCGACGGGCACCCTTTTCGGTGACTCCTCCGAACACCCCCTCCTATGCAATCCGCGTTTTGCAGTAATACGATTACAATCCCATCTCCTTCTGGGCCTCCTTCATTACCTCTCAGCACTCTGTCCGGGTGTAGGCTCTTCAAAATTACCGTCAAATTCGACAGTCTGAGCCAGTACTGGAGGAGGGACTGTCACCCAGCCTGGCTGGCCGTGATGGATGCCTACCCCGCATTGCTGTTGATCCCGCTTGGAAAGCGGCTGTTCTGCGATGAGGGATCTTCCCTGAAAGATCACGAATTTGTTGGAACTCTCGGCATACCTTCACCCTGAACATATATTCCATTCCGTCTTGCAGTTGGTCCTCGAAGTGCACTGGCGGTGAGAATAGATAAAGCAATGTATTCCCTTGTGTCACTGCAAAATCCCAACTGCTACGAATGCTCCCCCGCTTTCTCATCCAACTTGAAGTGTTTCAAGCTCAAAATAGCAAGACACCGCAAGATTGAGCCCTCCATTTTAGTCCCGGTCACTTTAATCGATATGCCAGAGCTTAATGATAACTAAATATTCTAACAAGGTCCGAAATTGACCACCCACCGTCTCTTGTTTTAGATGGCTGTTATGCATTGCGATGTTCTCTGCTGAGGCGCAAGGACTCCAATCTTCTTGGGTGCTCTCGAAGCCTATTATTGGCTACTGACCTCGTACTTGCTGCTCGAGTTCTGTGGGGTTGACCCTCTAAGTGGTTGTCATACCCACCCACCATAAGGCGAAGAGGGTGTTCTCGTCGTTCAAGACATTGGGGTCGGCGGGTTAGACTGCTTCGGATGTCGTGACATGGAATACATTTGGAACGTTCTGCTGGAACAGTTTCAAGGGGATCTGTTGGGTCTTCTACGTGGTTTCGGCATTGGACTTAGAGGCCCACCACGATTTGACCCTTTCGATGCGACGTTGTCGTGAAGTGCCAGAGAGTAGAGACACCATGGCACTCAGTTGAACGCGCTATTTCGAGACAGAGTCAGTTCGAGAAGGACGAGTACTCCCCAGACTGACGGTTGATGGCGGGGATGTCCTTGTTTGTGAAGTTGTGTTGATTCGCCGACATCCCAAGCATCCTCAGATTGATACGGGTACTCCGGTCCACATACTCTTCTCTCATGCAGGGTTGAAACAGAATTCTATTTTTCCTCATTGGATCCTTCTCGAGCGAATTCGGCTTTATCAAGTAACCCTTTGAATCTCGGAAAAGGCTTCGCGAGCGTCCATCGCCGTTAGCCTACCACAAACCTAGCACTAATTGGCAATTTAAAGCAGAAAGGTATCCCGGAGTCTAGACTCGGTGCCTGAAAAGCATCTCACAGGGGCAGGAGGGCTAAGTTGTTTCGTCCCAAGTCCAAGTGCCTGGCCCGGCCAGTCCTGTTTGGTTGCTTAAAGCTCTTGTGTTTCTTCCTGTTTGTTTCAGGATCCACACACATCTACGTAAGTTAAGGGGAATGGAGGAGCTCCGTGCCCCTAAACTGGATCTGGATAGGCGTCCTGTCACGATCGTGGGTAAGCCTCATTCTAGGTGCAAATATACGAAGTATTGGAGTTGGTGAGCGGGGTCATTTTTCTCCTGTCCTTTCATCCTGGAAGCTCGGTTTTCTATCGTACGAAGTAGAAATCTGTTCCGCGACTACCCGTGCCTGGAAGCCAAGAGTAACAAAACGAAGAAACGAAGAAGCTAAGAAGACTCTAAACAAAAGTTCGTCTGAATCTTGGTGATGTCAGTGGTCTGTTTGGAGGTGTCAGCAGGTGTTTTCAGCTGTTATGGAAACCCAGCCGTGTTGCTTGACCAATGAGGCAGGTGGCTGCAAACACACTTGACAAACACACGATCTCATGCATATGAGCACATCACCAGTCATCGGGCGGCAATTGGATTGTCCGCCGGCCACTTTGTAAATGTTTACCTCCCTGCGTTCATTCAGCCGCAGACTATTTGCTAGAGTTCCACCTGGCATACAGAATCGCGCCCCCTTTCCATACTCTTACCGGACATACACAGCTACCGCCATCATGGGAGTTTCAGTTCGGGATCCAAACACCCTCTCCAACTATGCCGCTTGGCTAACCAAGCACACGACTGCCAATCTGACGATTGACTTCGATGAGCATGCTTTGAAGGGACACGTTGATTATCGCATTCTGTCCCGGACTCAGAAGGAGAGCAAGGAGATCATTCTTGACTCGAGCTTCGTCTCCGTCAAGTCTGTCTCCGTCGGCGGTTCTCCTGCTCAGTGGGAGCTCAAAGAGCGTCACAAGGCCTTTGGTTCGCCTTTGCACATCTCGGTCCCCGAAGGCGCTTCTGAGGGAGACGTACTTGACCTGAGCATCGAGCTCCAGACTACCAAGGAGTGCACGGCGCTGCAGTGGCTTACCCCGGCTCAGACTTCCAACAAGAAGCATCCTTACATGTTCTCTCAGTGCCAAGCCATCCATGCCCGTTCACTTTTCCCATGCCAGGACACGCCTGATGTCAAGTCTACCTACACCTTCAACATCACCTCCCCGTTGCCAGTAGTTGCAAGTGGTGTACTTGAGTCCGAGACCGTTGGCGAGAATGGTACTACTTACGTCTTTGAGCAAAAGGTTCCTATCCCTTCCTATCTCTTTGCTCTTGCGTCGGGAGATATTGCCACTGCCAAGATTGGATCTCGAAGCAAGATTGCCACGGGTCCCGAGGAGCTCGAGGGTGCGAAATGGGAGCTCGAACAGGATATGGATAAGTTTATGGAGGTTGCAGAGAAGGTCGTCTTCCCTTACAAATGGGGCGAGTATAACGTCTTGGTTCTTCCTCCTAGCTTCCCCTACGGTGGTGAGTATTTTAAAATGAAGCCTTTATCATAGAACTTGAGATCTAAAAGACGGAACCAGGCATGGAAAACCCCGTTTACACATTTGCGACACCCACCATCATTAGCGGTGATAGGCAGAACATCGACGTGATTGCCCATGAGTTGGCTCATAGCTGGAGCGGAAACCTCGTCACTAGCTGCAGCTGGGAGCATTTGTAAGGTTTACTCTCCTGATACCGCTTACGCGATGAGGCAAAGAGCTAATCTCATTGATACCACAGCTGGCTGAATGAAGGCTGGACCGTGTATCTTGAGCGTAGGATCGGCGCCGCTATTCATGGCGAGCCGGAACGCGACTTCTCTGCGATTATCGGATGGAAAGCTCTTGGTATATATGCCTCCGACTTCTCACGTGTGGTACCATCACTCTAACAACGACGACAGAGGATTCAATTACACATTTCGGTGCCGACCACGAATACACCAAGCTCATTCCTACGCTTAAGGGTGTCGACCCGGATGATGCCTTCAGCACCGTTCCGTATGAGAAGGGCTTCCACTTCCTCTACTACCTCGAGAAGCTCGTAGGTCGTGACAGCTTCGACAAGTTCATCCCCCACTACTTCACAAAGTTCTCGAGCAAGTCTCTGGACTCCTTCGAATTCAAAGAGACCTTTATCTCCTTCTTCGACAGCCTAGGAGATGAAGAAATCAAGAAGAAGATCGCCGAGATTGACTGGGAGGGTCGCTTCTACAACCCTGGTTTGCCACCCAAGCCGGACTTTGACACGTCTTACGTAGACCAGTGCTACTCCCTCGCGGAGAAGTGGAAGGATTCTGTAAGTACCATTTGTCGGCACCCAGGAGCTCTTTTTTCTTCATTCCGTATGCTAACATCAAGGCAGTCCTACACCCCTTCAAAGAGCGACGTTGAATCGTTCTCTGCCAATCAGAAACTCGTCCTCCTCGAATCCATCCAAAAATTCGGTCCTCCCATCAGCTCCGAGCGTGCTAAGCTCCTCGGTGATGCATACGACCTTCTCTCGTCGCAGAACGTTGAGCTCAAGGCCGCCTATTACCACATCGCGATGGGAGCCAAGGACACATCGTCCTACGAAGGCGTTTCGGACCTCCTCGGCCGTGTCGGTCGTATGAAGTTCGTACGGCCTCTTTTCAGAGGGTTGAATAAGGTGGATAGAGAGTTGGCGCTGAAGACTTTTGAGAAGAACAAGGACTTTTACCATCCTATTTGCAGAGGAATGGTGGAGAAGGATCTTGGGCTTGAGTAAAGTAGGCACATATGATTGAATGCTCCTTCTAGTCATAATCTAGTCACACTCTGTCCAGAAGATACAAGTGGACTGTCTCACTTGAGATCTTTCAGATTCTAAAGCTGCATGTTTCAACAGTGACGGTAAATCGGTGGAGTTCTCCGGAGTAATGGAGAATATTCCACAATTAGAGTCGTCCGAAGTCAGAAAGAGCTCATGCATATTCTCATGGGCAGGGAAGGAGGTATCAGATGTATAAATTCTGGATGAGCTGCGTGATGAGATGCAATCCTCATTTTCCAAGGGGCAGAATCCGCACTTGATCAATCCCAGCTCTTAGCAGCTGGCAACGGCCCTTTGCGAAGTACTGGGTGACAGTCACGTGCCAGGAATGACGCTCCATTAATGCGGATGCCTGCTTCGACGGTACGTATCCTTGTTCGTTCCAACGGGTGCAATTTCCGACCCAATCAAACCTAAAGTGGCATCTGCGTCCTGCTGTGTACAACGCATTAAACGCATGAGCAATAGCGCGGACGCGTTCACGTTCCTCGTCCGTCCCACTTTCCCAGACGAGCCAAAAAGAAATTTGTTGACACATGGGATTTTGCGACGAACCCCGTGGCAAAATCCCCACGAGATCCCTAGTCCGATTATTTCGTGCTGCGCCGATATCGAAAAAGAAACATCCATAAAAACGAAGCATACGATTTTCCAAACCCGTTGTAGCTATCCACGGCCGATCCTGCCGAGGACTTGGCCCGCCCCGACCGCCCCGCCGCCAAATCATCAAGTCGTTGTATCATTAAGTCGGACCCTGGTCATTTTGCGGTGTCATTTTCCTTCGTACGCTCTGGGTCCTCCCCAACGCTTCTCCTGTCTGCCACGAGTGATCCTGCGCAGAGCCCTCGACTCGCGACAACTTTTTTCCTTTCGTCCACTCCGCAGGCGGAAGCAGAGCAGATCCGAGCTCCGTCTTATATGCTTAGCCGGTGCTTCGGCGAACGGAACGGGAGGATGTATGGTAGAGTCTGCGTTAGACGTCGTGTCATGAACAAATAGGAGGCAGACGACACTACATTTACAAAAACCCTGTTGCCGACCCGTTAAACCACGCCGGAATATTCTCGCCTCGAACAATACCAGCTGCGCCCTATCGACGAAAATACAGTGAAGGGAAAGAAACTAGCTTGGCCGAGCACTCCTATCGTCGTTTCCAGGACCGCCTTGGTCCTGGAAGAAGAATCTAACCAAGATGGCTCCCAGCGGTCCCCCCGGCGGCGGGGGAAATATCAAGGTCGTCGTGCGTGTCCGACCTTTCAACGGCAGAGGTGAGGAGGAACTATCTGAAAGAGACTTCGTTTGGCATGCTATCGCGTGAAGCTCAAAGTTGTGCTGGCTGAGGCCCCCTTTCAACTTGTTGATACCCGCAGGAGAATAAAAAGGCTGACTGTGAAATAGAAATGGACCGAAACGCAAAATGCATCGTTGAAATGAAGGACAACCAGACGATTTTGACTCCGCCGCCAGATTACGAGAGAACGGGCAAAGGCGCCAAGGATACCGGCTCCAAAGTCTTCGCATTTGATAAGTCATACTGGTCCTTTAGTCGAGACGCTCCGAACTATGCTGGACAATCCAACCTCTTCGATGATCTCGGGCAGCCCCTGCTCGACAACGCCTTCCAAGGCTACAACAACTGTATTTTTGCTTACGGCCAGACTGGTTCTGGAAAGTCTTATTCTATGATGGGTTACGGCAAGGAGATTGGTATTATCCCCATGATTTGTCAAGACATGTTCCGGAGGATAGGAGAGATGCAAGAAGACAAGTCGTTACGCTGTACGGTCGAAGTCTCATATCTCGAAATCTACAACGAACGAGTGCGCGATTTGCTCAACCCCTCGACGAAAGGCAACCTCAAAGTTCGAGAGCACCCTTCAACCGGTCCTTACGTCGAAGATTTGGCCAAGCTCGCCGTCAGTAGCTTCCAGGAAATCGAGAATTTGATGGACGAAGGAAATAAGGCTAGGACTGTCGCTGCCACGAATATGAACGAAACATCGAGTCGAAGCCATGCCGTCTTTACCCTCATGCTCACCCAGAAGAGATACGATCCCGACACAAAGATGGAGATGGAGAAGGTGGCCAAGATTAGTCTGGTCGATCTTGCAGGTTCTGAAAGAGCAACATCCACGGGTGCCACTGGTGCGCGACTCAAGGAAGGTGCCGAGATCAACCGATCACTCTCTACCCTTGGTCGTGTGATTGCCGCGCTCGCCGACTTGTCGACAGGCAAGAAGAGGAAGGGGGGTGGGCATGGGCAAGTGCCATATCGAGACAGTGTCTTAACTTGGCTCTTAAAAGACTCGTTGGGAGGAAACAGTATGACGGCCATGATTGCCGCAATCAGCCCGGCTGATATCAATTACGACGAAACCCTCAGTACCCTTCGATACGCCGACTCTGCCAAGAGGATCAAGAACCACGCCGTTATCAACGAGGATGCCAACGCCCGAATGATTCGAGAACTCAAGGAAGAACTTGCGCTTTTGCGCAGCAAACTCGGCGGCGGCAGCGTCGGTGCTGGCAGTGCTGGTGCAGGTGCAGGCGCTGGTGGTGCCGCCGGTGCTGTGCCACCGGAAGAAGTATACGCGCCAGGGACCCCTCTAGATAAACAGTTCGTTACCATCACGACGCCTGATGGTACGTCGAAGAAGGTGTCCAAGGCGGAAATTGCGGAACAGTTGACTCAGAGTGAGAAGCTGCTTACCGATCTAAACCAGACCTGGGAGCAAAAGCTGGCAAAAACGGAAGCTATCCACAAAGAACGAGAAGCTGCTCTCGAGGAGCTCGGAATCAGCATCGAAAAAGGCTTCGTCGGGCTTAGTACGCCAAAGAAGATGCCTCATCTTGTCAACTTATCTGATGATCCTTTGCTGGCCGAATGTTTGGTGTACAACTTGAAGCCTGGTCTGACGACAGTTGGAAATGTGGAAGCCAACAGCGAAAACCAAGTCAATATACGTCTGAACGGGAGCCGCATATTACCTGACCACTGCGCTTTCGAGAATGCACCGGACGGAACTGTGACTGTGATACCTAAGGCGGAGGCCTCCGTTATGGTTAACGGCCGTCGGATTACTGAGCCGAAACAATTGCATTCGGGTTATAGAGTTATCCTCGGCGACTTCCACATCTTCCGATTCAACCATCCAATGGAAGCCAAGGCAGAACGCGCTGAGCGGGCTGAACTTGGCCAAAGCCTTCTACGACAATCCCTTACGGCGAACCAGCTGCAAAACTTTGACCTCTCCTCTCCCATACCCAGCCCGCGACACGGACACGAACGAAGTTATAGTAAGGCTATATCCGATTTTGGAGACAGTCGACCCGCCTCCCCTTCGCCCTTCCTCCGAAATGGTAGGGACTCGGACTGGTCAATGGCGAGACGGGAAGCTGCCGGTGCGATCTTGGGCACGGATCAGAATTTCGCGAGCTTGACGGACGAGGAGCTCAACGCACTATTTGAAGATGTGCAGCGAGCGAGAGCTGAGCGTGTCAATGGCCGCGAAAACGAAGAGGATTCGGAGTCGGGCACTTCGTATGCCTTCCGTGAAAAGTACCTTTCCACTGGGACCATTGATAACTTCTCGCTCGACACTGCGTTGACAATGCCCTCAACGCCGAAGCAAGGGGAGGTTGAAGATAAACTCAGAGACGTGCGCGAAGAGATGCAATCACAGCTCGACAAGCAAAGAGAAGAATTCCAAGAACAGCTCAAATCCGCCGAAGCTGCCAACGTTGAGGTCGAGGAGATCAAGAAAGAGAAGGTTAGGATGGAAGAAGCACTTCAGATGATAAAAGAAGACATGCAGCGACAGCTCGAAGTGCAGCGCAAGCAGTTTGAAGAGAAACTAGAGAAGATGGATCCGTTGAAGCGGCCAAGAGCGAACCCGAAACTGTCGGAAGAAGAAATCGAGCTCGCAAAGAAGGTCGTCGGGCAGTGGAGGAGTAGGCGGTACGTGCACATGGCGGAGGCAGTGCTTCAGCATGCTTCGACCCTCAAAGAGGCTCAGATAATGAGCAACGAGCTTGAGGAGCATGTTGTGTTCCAGTTTACCATTGTAGACGTTGGCCATACTTTATGCTCGTCATATGACATGGTTCTCAACGGGCTCACCGGCGACTCTGATGATGTTGCCCTAACTGAGGCACCGAAGCCCTGTATCGGCGTGCGTGTGGTTGATTACAAGCACAGCGTCGTCCACCTGTGGAGCTTGGAGAAGCTGCATGACAGGGCGCGGCAGATGAGGCAGATGCACCAGTACCTCGATCAGCCGGAATACGCCAAAGATCTCCCCGCCGAGAACCCTTTCGTGGAGACCTGTATGCCCCAGTTCACGCTAGTCGGCGAGGTTGACGTGCCTCTAAAAGCGGTGTTCGAAAGCCGGGTCCAAGATTTCGCCTTGGATGTACTCTCACCTCATACCTCTCACGCTATCGGCATCATGAAGCTCGCGCTCGAACCTTCGCATGCTCGCGCCCCCACCAATACCATCAAGTTCAACGTTGTCATGCAAGAATTGATTGGTTTTGCCGAGCGGGAAGGTACCGATGTCCATGCACAACTCTTTATCCCTGGCTTCTCAGAAGAGGATGGAATTACGACGACGCAAATGATCAAGGATTTCGATGAGGGTCCGATCCGATTCGAAAGCATGCACAGCATGAGTATTTCCCTGTTTAGTTCGGAGTCTGCCATGTTGCGGGTTGCTGTCTATGCGCGGGTGTCTGCTATGCATCTCGACAAGCTTCTAAGTTGGGATGATATGAGAGATGCCGTCCCAATGGTCCAAGGACAGTCTAAGGCAGCCAGGATCGCCGAGTCACAATTCTACACGCAGGAGAAGCATGATCTTCTAGCGCGTATTCAGATCCTCGAGATGAGCGAGCATGGAGACTACGTCCCTGTCGACGTCACGCAGGTCGGAGATATGGATGTGGGTACCTTCCAACTGCACCAAGGTCTGCAGCGGCGCATTGCGATCAACGTCACTCACAGCTCTGGTGATACCCTATCCTGGGACGATGTCGCCTCTTTGCGGGTAGGCAAGATACAGTTAGTCGACCAAACCGGCAAGGCGACCGACAAGGTGTCAGAAGGAAGCTCTACACCGCTCGATATTTCATTGCGGTTGTCCACGAAGCCAATCTTCCGCGAGAATGCGAATGGCACAAGGAGCATCACTCTTTTTGGCCAATGGGATTCCAGTCTGCACGATACGCCATTCCTAGATCGAGTGACGGCCGAGAAGAACCAAGTGCAGATGACAATCTCGTGGGAGATTAGCTCCGGCAAGTTGGCTGAACCAATGAAGTTTTCCTCTACCGTGTTTTGCCGGATCCTTTCGAGGTCACACGTGCGCCAAACTTCGATGCTTTCGGCATTATGGCAGACCACCAAGGTTGTGCACTCCTCGCCCAGCATCTTTACGCTAACGATGCGTCCCG
Organism: Scedosporium minutisporum; assembly: GCA_034774675.1. Classification (NCBI taxonomy): domain Eukaryota; kingdom Fungi; phylum Ascomycota; class Sordariomycetes; order Microascales; family Microascaceae; genus Scedosporium; species Scedosporium minutisporum. The sequence continues at coordinate 161,720 of SJVG01000007.1, forward strand.
CCCCCATCAAGCGCGTCGGCGACCTGTGGAGGATGGATAGCCAGCACGACTATATCAAGGGCGAAGAACACCTGACATCATGGACGCCAAGAGGTGTCTCCCTCGTCCTCGACCACGTTGCCGCTGGGAAGAAGAAGAAGAGGGGAGCCGAGATTGCGTCCGTGCAGAGTTTCCTGAGGAAGATTCAACTACCGAAGGAAGAGGAACCAGCGCCTGAAGAGGAGGATGATGAGCCTTTAGAACCCCCGCCGACGAAGTACTGCGACGATGACTTACTCATCGACACCCCAGAGGCATCACAAACATTAGCAACAGAAGAGGCCGAAATTAACGGCAATGGGCCTCAATCCAACGGTGTCAACGGGGAGAATGCTAATGGAGAGAAGGAGGAGGAGGAAAGGCCGGAAGAAAGCGCAGAACCCGAACAGCGAAACCCCGAGGAGTCTCTCTACTCAGATTCGGAAAAGCTTCTGCTGGCCAAATGCGTCAAGTTGTGGCAGAAGTATCCCGATCCCTTACGACGAATCCTGAGCCCGGAGAACACCGCGCCACCGGCCGACGGCCTCACCGCGCAACCCGCACCGCCACCCAGCCTAATTACGACGGTCATTAGCGTGCCGAGGAATCCCAAGATGCTCAAGAGCGGCTATCTACTCGTGCCCAACAGTGACTCCACGCGCTGGGTCAAGCGCTTCGTGGAGCTTAGACGGCCGTATCTACACATCCACTCTGCCACGGACGGCGAAGAAGTCGCCATTGTCAGCCTCCGCAATTCGCGCGTTGATAGCCAGCCAGGTATCCTCGCGCTCCTACAAGGCGGCACAATCCACGACGGCGACATGGAGAGGAGCCAGAGTAGCACAACGGACTTTGTCCCCGGGCATCGGCGGACGGCCTCTGGACGGGTCATCTCGACTATCTGGACAGGGACCGGCGGCGGCAGTCCGTCCAAGGGACAAGGCCTGCATAGGCTCAGCGAACGGTTGCAATCGGCCGTGTTTGCCATATATGGTACGGACAACACGTGGCTCTTTGCGGCTAGGAGCGAGAGAGACAAGATGGATTGGATATTCCGCATCGACCAGAGCTTCTTGTCGAATGGCGAGAGTAGCCGAAGCGTAAGTCCGATGCCGGGGCAGGCGAGCGGGTATCCCGGCAGTGATGCGGGGAGCAATATGTAAAAGTGTAAAGTGTGATAGGTTGATGATTTTTTTTTCTCTTTGGTCCGGAATATGTACGAGAGTCTTGAGAGAAGGAGGAAGTGGAACTCGAGAGCTGGACGGATATTTCCTCTTTTCTATTTTCCAAAAGATGAGGACGGAGTTCTGGAGTGATGAAGAATTCGACGACCCCAGAATGGCACACTACCGATCTTTTTTTCTCACCTTTTTTTTCTTTTGTCATGGTCATGCACTTATACCAGAGAGGGAAGAGGACACTTTCCATCTCACATCTCCTATTATAAAATTCAGACCTATTACATCCTACTACTACTACTCACTCTTTTCCCCCATTTCCCTTTGTTTGGCGGCGCAGCTCCATTCCAGTTGGCTCAATGATACCTTGGGTTAGATAGCGGAGGATTTCAAGAAATCGAAATGTTGTCCCCTAGTTACACACTTTACATTTCTACGCCAGGTCGCAATTTGTACGATAACCGTTTAGGCTACTACCGAAAAAAAGTACCTCGAACGCGGGGACCGGTATCAATAAACCAGAAGATGCGAATTTTTATTTTCCCCCTTTCTGGCCCTCCCGTTCGTTCTACTTTTATCGAATGACCTGGTTCAAATCGACAACACTGAGACTAACCTTATTACTATCACTAGGCGGCAAGTAACCCGCCCCGATAATGATCATCAGCTCCGGCCTATCCCTGAAGATTCTCAACGAGCGAGTATACGCGCTCGGCTGCCCGACGCTATAATACTTCCAAGCTCTAGGGTCGCCCAAGGCCTGATTCACCCAAATCTCGCCTTGATACGCACTAAGAATAATAGTCCCGTTGTCACCGCCTCCCCAGGGTGTCCAAACAACGTAAGGCCCCGTAGTGGGTGACCGACGACCGTTCCCAGAAACGAGGAAGTCGGGGGCGTCGCGGAATTGGGTAGGGTCTTCGGCGATGCGGTAGTGGATGGGGAACTGGTAGTTGGAGAAGGACGGGTCGCCGCCGTATTCGTAGGCGTAGAAATAGCGGCCGTCGGGGAGGCGGGCGACGGACGGCATGCCTGGGCGGGATACCGGGTTGTCGTAGATGGCGTCGTAGGCTACCGGGGTCCAGGTGCGTAGGTCTGTTGTCGTTTGGTGGGAGGTGACTTGGCCGTGGTTTTGGGGGCGTTGGTCGGCGTAGTAGAGGATGATGGTGTCTTCGTGCATGCTACACGCCGCGTTAGAGATTACTATTGACCCAAAACAAAAGGTAGGTGGACTTTACATCATATGAGGTTCCCAAACGGGATCCTCCTCGTTAACAGGTCGAGCAACGCCCCCAGCAGCAACATGGCTCACAAACTCCCAAGTCCTCCCCTTATCCAGACTAGCGTACACATCGATCTGCGTCCGGCTCAAATCCGTCGGGATGCTATTCCCCGAGCAAATGACAGTCCCAGCAGGGAACTCGCCGACCGCCCTCGGCAGCTCGAACAGGTCAGGCTGGTACCGGAGACCCCAGCCATTGGCATCGTCCTGGACCCGTGAGATTTCAGTCCATGTTTGACCGTGGTCTAGGCTCTCGTAGATGGGGAAGTAGACCGTCGGGGGCTCGGGCGAGTAGTTCTCCCAGGTGGTGAGGAGCGTGCCGTCGGAGAGCTCGAGGGCGCGGGCATAGAGGACGCGGGGGTCGGTGAAGTTGCGTGAGGGGGTGAAGATGACTTTGTTGTTGAAGGTGGCGTAGTTGTCCGTTTCGTTGTTGCTGTTGCGTTGTGCTACCGTGGGTGGGATGGAGGCCACGGCGGTGAGACCGGCGAGGAGAGTGCGGAGGAGGTACATGGTTCTTCCGGATGCGGGGAGTTTTAGTGGAGACGAAAGGCCGAGGGATCGGCGGGACTTCCGGAATGCGCTCCGGTGGCACGACGACAGGAAGAAATCAATCGATCCCAGTAAGTTTACAAAAAGAAATGAAAGAGGAAATCTGGACGTTAATATATTCAGCCCATGTTGCGTCTCCATCGAAGTGCTTAATATGAATTGAACACTCACTCTCCATAAACAAGAAAAAATAAAATGAAAATGAAAATTAATAAAAAATAAAGGCCCTACCATTACAGTTGCGCCTCCCGTTTGGACCACTGGTCAAGCCCAGATGGGGATCTCCATTAGCCGGGATATTTCTTTATCAGATCCCTGGTAACCGAGCATCCTACACTTGCCCGAAAAGAACTTGGGTCACGACCGGGATCGAACCCAAGCCCTCCGCGGGGAAGCTTCGGATGCTGTCACCAACTGACTGCGTCAGCCAGCTGGCTTCGGTGATATCTCGCTGCTTTATTCTAAATTATATAGTACGAGGAAGGAATTTTGGGATTGAGGTAGGGAAGGAGCGAGTTGCTTCGTCGAGAGGGGGATTGGGCGGCTGAGAGATTCATGCTCCCGCAGGCTATATATAATAAAACTCCGGAAGAGCATCTTCAAAAATGAACTGCTATTCGTGCGATTACAGAAATCGGTGCCGCTACGGAAGAAACAAAAAATAAATACGGTACTCACGGGAACTATTATATTGCCCATACCCAGCACCGAGTTAACAGGCCTGCGAGCAGCGAGGCTTCAATATCGAATATGCCATCGTGCCCTGCTAGAAGAGAACCCGCCTTGCCGTCACAATACCCGTGATAACCCATTCCTGCGGTTTCGTAGAGTCCATCCACGCCATCCAGTCGCGATCTACTGAAGGCTTCATGAAATTGGCGTATTCCCAATAATCCGGATACCAACCAGCATTCTCCTAATCGATTATTCTAGTTATCTCACCGGTATCATCAACTATAATATTGCGTGGGGCGAGGTCGCCATGGGTGAAGACAGTAGTGGATGAACATGGAAGTAGATCTGGGAGATTCTCCGGGAACGATCCACCATTGTAATGAAGATAGCGTTCGTATATGCGGGCTCGCAAGTCGTCGTCCGTCAGGATAGGAGACGGAGGTTCGTTGAGGTCTTTGAGGAGCACATCAATGCTTGGCGAGCCGTCTGCCCCGCATTGATATAAAGAACTGAAGGCAGGTGGGCGTGGAATCTGGCGCAGCTGCCTGACCACCTCCCAAATATCGTTACAGATCCGCTCCTTCGTACTGCTATCGAACCCATCCCATACCTCGTGAAGCGGGCAGCCCTCAACAAGATCCATTAGAAAGCTACCATATTCCACGCTATTCCTGAAAAAATAGTTCGCTGAGTATAGTTCAGGCATAGGAACTGCAGTGGATTCCTTCACAAGGCGTAAAGCCGTTTCTTCACATCTTGTGACTCGGTAGCCGCTCTTTCGAACAACACCGGGAGCGATAATGTCAATGACCGCGCCGGGTTGCTTGCTGATGACCCGGGGCCTGAGATTAGCGTCTTCTTCCTGTCCATTCGTGACGCTCGAAGAGTAGAACGGCAGAATGCTAGGAGGCTGCGATTGGGGTTGGTTGGGGGGAAGCGGCCATCTCAATTTCGAATCCGCCATCTACCCTTTCTAGGTATCTCAGGCCAGGCTGGTCCCCTCAGGCTGTAATTCAGGTGGCTATACTTGACGGATCGATTAAATTCCGCGAAGTAACTGTTAAAATAGTTCCTTCCCCTGATTTCGAATTTAATCAAGATAACGTATGCCTTTTCGAACCAGGAGTTGTTGGATTCAACCAACATCTCAGTTCTTGGGACCAGGCCAGTTCAAAGTTGGGGCCGCCAAATGGCTGCCAGCTGACACCAGTGCCGATCATGTGATTCCGCGATTTTCCGTAGGAAGCAGGATCAATTCGTCCAGGAAAAAAGTGTGTGGATCGCAGAGGACGTCTCTACCCGGCTCCTATGTAAGTCCAGAATTGTCAAGTCTGCACAAGGACCGGGCCGGTATGAAGAGACTGGCAACCCATTCCTTATGGCGGCGGCCTCTTACTCCGATTTTGCGCTGCAGAGCGCCCCAATTCTTCCGCTATGCTAGCTCCGGTAAGTTTTCCCCACACACCCTACAACGGTCCTACCCGCGCCGAAGCTCATCACAGAGACCAAAATCTCCCAGATACCACCGCCAACCTCCCTCCGGCGCTCCTCCAGCGCGCCCGTAACCTAGCATCCGAGCACGACCGGCTATCCAAATCCCTCTCCGACTCCTTCGACACCAAGACAGCCCGGCGCGTAGGCGAGCTCTCCAACGTCGCCACGGCCCTCCAAGAATTCGACGAAGCGCAAGACTCCCTCGCCGAGCTCCATAGCCTCCTGACCTCCAAAGATGCCGAACTGCGCCAGCTCGCCGCCGACGAGCTCGAGCCCACGACCGAGCGCGTCGAGGCTCTCGTGCACAAACTCACGGCGGCGCTGACGCCAAAGCATCCCTTCGCCGACATGCCGTGCCTCCTCGAGTTCCGCCCCGGTCCCGGAGGTCTTGAAGGGCGGTTCTTCACGGATACCCTCTTCCGCATGTACAAGCAGTATCTTTCGCGGCACGGCTTCCGCGTTCGTGTCGTCAAGTACGAAATCGCCGACTCGGCCGGTGATTCCACCGGCGGCGCTGGGGAGAACCCTGTGCAGGAGGCCGTGCTCGAGGTCGAGGATGTCGGTTCTTACGATTTACTCCGCGGGGAGGCGGGGATGCACCGGGTACAGAGGATTCCCGTTACGGAGAACAAGGGTCGCACGCACACGTCCGCCGTCGCGATATGGGTTCTTCCGTCGTTCCCAGAGAGCAACGCCGAGACAGCAGACTATGACGATCCCGAGAGCATCTTCTACATTAACCCCTCCGACGTGAAGCAGGAAGTCATGCGTGCGCGAGGCGCCGGAGGTCAGCACGTTAATAAGACGGAGTCTGCGGTCCGGTTAACGCATATTCCCACGGGGACATCGGTGAGCATGCAGGACTCGCGATCGCAGGTGAGGAACCGCGTGGCGGCGTGGCAGCTGCTGCGCGCGAGGGTCGCCCAGCAGAGGAGGGAAGAGAGGGAAGAGATGGCGTTCAGTTTGAGGAATAGCGTGCTGGCCAAGGATAAGATTACGAGGGCGGACAAGATTAGGACGTACAACTATTCGCAGGACAGGTGTACGGATCACAGGAGCGGGCTGGATGTGCACAATTTGCCTGATGTCCTTGAGGGCGGTGAGACGCTGGACAGGGTCATTCAGAGTGTGCGGGAATGGATGGTGGCGAGAGATATCCGTGCCATGATGGCCGACGAGGAAGCAAAGGCCGCAGCCGAGAACGGCAACGAAAAGAAGGCGTAATTATTGTACGATACATGGATGGATGGATGTATATGAACGATGCGGAAACTCGCACGCGATGTATGGAAATGTACCATTAGAGAAGAAGAAGAAAGAAAGAAAGAAAGAAAAGCTATAGATTTTGAATTACCGGCTTCGGGGATCTCATCCCTCTGATCTACCCCGATGCAGGACCAAGGAATATTGAACATCTCGACACCAATGAAACCAGGCACAAGCCGAAATAACGAAATGACGATCGAATCGGGCCCGATAAGTGACAATAATACTACCACGAATTTAAGAAAAGAAAATCAAGCGAGCACCCTTCCGTACTACCTATCCCAGTTCCACAGCTCCACCCCACACGCCCCTTCCCGCACTCGTCGCAAATTCACTCACTCCCCTCCGCCAAAACCCTGTACTCCTCCGGCATCTCCGGCCAGACATCCACGCCATCCAGAATCACAAGCTGCATCCCGCCGACCAAATGCTGCAACACATGACAATGCAGCAACCAAGCCCCCGGGTTCCTAGAATGGTACCTCAGCGCCATCCAGGCCACTTCCTGCCCCGGAGCCAAACCCACCCTCAACGACGTGAAGCTATCCTTGAGCGGCGGGTCGACGAGGTTGAACGATGAGGGTAGGTCCTTAGCCGCGTCTTGGACGGTGTTCCACGTCCAGGGTCCGTATCCGGTGCCTAGGAGGTGCATTCTCCCGCCGTGCTTGTGGATGGGATGGGAGGGGTTGGGTGATACGTGCGTGACGAGGATGAGGTCGACCCAGGTGTTATTTTGCGTTGAGATCGTGAGGTTAGGGGTTGTTTGGGGGTCGAGGAGAAAGGGTTTCCGGCCTTCGAGGTCGGATGACTCGAGAGGACCAGAGTTCATCATCCAGATGTAAGCGGGCTCAGTGTTGCCCATTTCGAAGACGAAAGTGGCATCTCCTGCCTCTGGAACGGGCACCGGCGGAAAAGGCTTTGCAAAAGTCTCGTTGAAGATAGTGACATTGTCCGAGATGGCCCTCCCTGCGTCGTTGATGTACGGCACCGATTCATTTCTTCCGTCACCGTCTGCGCCTGCAATTGTAACGTCCAGAGTCGCATACCCCGCGATAATCTGCGGATCACTCACCGACGCCACGCGAATAGTGAACTTGCCCGCCTTCTCGGCCTTGATGAGAGCGGAATACCGCTCCCCGTTTGAGACAGTAATTGCTTGTACCTCTCTCGGATCGACGTACCGTCCATCCACGGCGTACACCCATAGCGGATGCTCGTCGATCGACACGGTAGCGGTTATGGATTGGAAAGCTCCGATGAAGTGGATGGCAACCCAGCTTTCATCGGCACAGGAGGAATTGTGGCTGATGCTTAGAACCTCCCGAGAGCCTTCTGTACTCCGGCAGTCACCGAATACATAACTGGGGACGACACTGCCATTTCCATGACCATTCCAGGCAAGAGCTATCAACTCTGGTGGGTAACATCTTCGTTTGATTACCTTTCATGTCAGTATCTCGGAAAGGAGGGGCCGGTTTCACTTTCTTCGAGGTGTATAGGAGGCCAACTCACCCTTTGTCCGTCATACTCAGATTCAACTTCCCAAGTTGTTCCCGTTGCAAGTCACTCAGCAGCCCATCGATCTCAGCCGGATCAGGACAGTGCACCCTCCCTTTCCCATTGATAAGGATCGAGTCCCAACACGCCGGGTCAAGCGCAGCCGCCTGCGTCAGTGTCCATGCCTCACTGCCAGTCAAATTCCTAAAATCCGAAAGCAGCAAGGGATAAGCGACCTCATCCGCCCGCTTCATCGTCTCTATCGCTAGCGAACTGTTCGATATCTTGTCAAAAGGCTTGGTAGTGTCTGATCGAGGAACGATAACGAGACTGCCAAACAGACCGTCTTCAATTTCGTGGCGAGAGTGCGAGTGGTACCAGTAGCTGCCGTATTGAGTCGCCGTCCACCGATATGTGAAAGATTTGCCGGGCCCTATGGGTCTCTGGCTTACACCTGGGCTTCCGTCGGACCAGGGAGTGTTGTGCATTTCGATGCCTTTGGTTTTTTTTTTTTTTTTTTTTCCATACATGTTAGTCCTTCGCTTCGTGGTATATTCTAGGGGAGAATCTCTAACCGTGGAAGTGGATGCTGGTGGAGTTATTGAGGTTGTTTTCCACCTCAACTGCCACCTCGTCACCCTGCCATACTTGCAAAGTTGGACCTGGGAATTGCCCATTCACCAGAATCATTTGTCTCGCGTTTCCATTTGGACTCCAACTTCCTTGTGTCAACGACAGCTTGAACGTGCGGGTAGTCTGAGCCAACACAGAGGCAGACGTGAGGAGGGCGAGCCCGATCACCACATTTAAAACCAAATAAGGCATCATAGGAGAGGGCAGAACCATCGAGGATGAGGATGCTAAAGTCTTTCTCGATATCGAATTCGTCTCTGAAATCCAAGAGGTTCCATCGACCTCACATCCGCACTAGGCTTCAAGCCCGGCAGTTCTTATATACAGTCTCGGAATTCACGTCATCGGGTCGACAATCAACCTTGAGCTCCTTGGGCCTTCATATGTCGGGGTCATGCCGGATTTCCGAGAAGGAGATAAAGCTTCCGAGTTGGATGGCTTTCTTGTCTGGCGGAAAATTCCTCTGGATAAATATTGATGTTGTGCCTCCATGACTGCATACGAGGGTTCGAGGAGATCGAAACAGGGTTTCCTCGGAAGATTCCTACTTTTCTGTGATTATCTTTATCCGTTCTCGTCAAGGGCTTCATCTCCGCTCGGCTGCCTACATATTCGAGGAGGCTGCTGATGAAAAGCAAAATGGAGGCCTATTTCATAGGAAATTGCTCACGCACATGAAGCCAGGGGAATCACGACGTGGCATGCCCAAGCCCAACGCATCTGGACGCCACAACCTTCGGGCATGAGGCTACCGACAATCTCCCCAGCAACAGGAGTTCAGGGGGTCTTTTACACCTAACTTCTTTCTCCCGACCATAAGCATCTCTCTTCCCGTCATGGGATCATCTACTCCTCACTAGTCGGCTACGGAACTGGGCTGTGCTTGTTTCCCGCCGACGATCCCTCGATGTATCACGACCACGGCGTATGTCTCCCATGCAGGAAAATATGCGGCTTCCCGAAGTCGAGGCCAAGGTTCGGAGGAATTTGGGCGACCATCAGCCCATCTTTTCAGATGGTTCTCGTGGTCTCGCGTGCGTGACCTGCCCATTTTTAGAAGCTGTTTTTTTCCCCCTTTCTATTTATTTGTTATTTTTTAGATTTATTGTTTTCTCCTTTCGTCGGTTCCCGTTGCGGGCGTGTCGTTCGGGATCGGTAGTGGGTACCCCGGCTCCGGCAAGTCGCGGAGGACTGGGCAGAATGGGTATTCATGTTTCCTACCAACTACCAATGTTGCCTCCCGCAGAGTTTCTCTCTCAGCTTTCGTTCGTGCGAGGAAGGCATCAACCAACTCCAATTCAATTGATTCCAAAGTCTCAGTCGAGTTAGCACTAACCAAACATTCACCCCTGCTAGACTATGTTGTTGGCGCCTCCGTAATTCGGTTGCCTGGTGATTGTCTTGAGGCTGAGATTCAGTGTAGGCAACAGGATTTCTCCTTCAAGTACGGTATTAAGAGTTGCCAAAAACATATAAACCCGGTTGATGCATCGAGAAGTGCCTCAAAGCGAGACGGATTATCATTATCCAGACTCATTTTTGAAAATATTCCTTGCGTACAGTCCCACCGGCCCAAATGCTTCAGACAACCCGCCCCGTCCAAATCCAAACACTTCCCCTTCCCTTCCCATCACCACACCCATCTCAAGACATCGTCAATCATCATCACCATCTCCCCCTCGAAGCCATGAATCCCACAACTCTCGCCAC
>SJVG01000800.1:0-17652 GCA_034774675.1 Scedosporium minutisporum
AATGCCAACACCATTCCTCTAAGTTCAGCTGCGTAAACCGTGGAGGTGCTGGACGTGCCCATGTACTGCATCCGTTCCGTGCGGAGTTCTGGTGCTACCGCAGCCGCCCCGATGTGACCATTGATGCTGCTCCTGTCGGTATAGATACGGATAGTTCCTGGCTCTGTGGCATTATGTTCCTCGATTGCGAGCTCTGCTGATTCGTTGATGCAGGTGAATGGCGGGATCCACCACAGAGGGACGACATGTGGTTAGCGTTTCTCGAGACAGTCGAGCTGTAGGCTGTACTTGTGCTCTAGGATAGCCGAGAACTGGCCTAGAGGGCTCTGCGCGTCGTTTGTCCTGTTAGCGCTACCTGCCCTGGACGCAGCCATGTCGTCGTATAAGGGGCTCATCCTGATGCGCAGCGTTGCCTCTAGTGCCATTTGCTCAAGTTGCTGTAGCACCGGGAGCAGGTATGCTTCGACGTCTACGGCTGCTCCAGCTGTTGTTCGAAACGCGCTGGTGATAGTCTGGGCCGCTCGCCTCTGGATTCTCTGGATAGCGCCAATCATAGAGCTGCCCCTGCTTGTGTATCCAGTGCCAGGAATGTGCCATGCAGAGCAACCATACATCATTTGAGGCACAATCATTGCACGGTATACTTGTCGGAGGTTAACTAGTCCGGTGCCCCAAGAGGACGATGCTAAGGCAGACAATGCTGACAGCCGCTTCGTTGCTGCCGCTTCGACCTTCTCGCGGTGGTAGTCCCACCAGAGCTTGGTGTCCATTTGAATACCGAGGTAGCGGCACGATGGGGACGCCTTGATGGTGGCGTTTGGTAGGCGCAGGGCGTGTGTGGTGTTCATTTTCGGGTCCCTCGTGAAGTGCACGAGTTCGTATTTGGCCGGTGCGAACTGGGAGCCGTGTTTCCTAGCCCATTCCTCGGCCTTGCGGTGGATGCGCTTGAGTGTTTTGCAGTTGCGCTGGGCAGACGGACCGACTGCGAGGGTAGAAACATCATCGATATATCCGACAGCCTCCGTCTCCTCTGTCCTACAGGCCTCGACCAGGTCCACGTTATAGAACAAATAGAGGATTGGCGAGATACGGGACCCTTGCAGGATGCCGGTCTCGATAGGTGTCGAAGGGGCTGTGTACTCCTGTAGCTTGAGGGTAGTGGACCGGCCGCTGAGGAAGGATGCGACCCAAGAGATGATATTCCGACTAACTCGACGCTTACGAAGGTTATGGAGTAGCCGTTCTCGAGAAACATTGTCGTATGCGCCTGACACGTCAAGCAATAGCAGGGAGGCCATCTTGCCCTCTGCCCATGCTTAGTGTATCCGTTGGAGGAGGAAGTGCACTGCGTGCTCTGTCGATGCTAGTTTCCGACCTCCTGTATGTCGACTTGGGAGGAGGTGGTAGACGTCGGCTAGGTACGCCAGCCGGTTCGCAATAATGGCTTCTAGCGCCTTCCCTAATGTATTCAAGAGGGCGATCGGCCTATACGACTTCGGCTGCGTGTAGTCGTCCTTGCCTTGCTTTCGGAGCACGACTGTGACTGTCTCCTTGAAGTGTTTAGGGCAGTATCCCAGCTGGAGGCATACGTTGAATAGCCTGTGGAGGTTTGGCAGTAGGATGTCGAGCGTTTGTTGCAGGATGCCGTTAGTGATGCCGTCGTTGCCAGGGGCCTTGTTCGGGGAGGCAGTCCGCACTGCCCGCTCGACCTCTGGCATGGTAATGTCCGGGCACTCGATTGGCACCGGGTACTGGTATCCTCTGATGTTGGAGAGGTCTGCTTGGGATGGTGGCGGGAAGAAGGACTGGCGTAGTACCTCTGCCTTCTCTTCAGGCTGATGGGCGAGCTCTCCGTCTGGTTTTACTAGCGGCGGCGTGCAGGCTGGCGATGTAGTATGCCAGTTCTTGGCCCACTTGACCAGATTCCAGAGGCCCGACTGTGATGCCGATCTATCCTCAACCCTTTGGCGGTGGTTGTTGCGGAGCGTCTTCTATATCAGCCGGCCCTTCCTGTTGCAGGCTTGTCGGTAGGCTTCGTAGTCGTCGTCTTGCCTTGTGCGTTGCCATCTCCGGCGGAGTTGCTGGACCTCTGTACAGATGTCTTTGCACGCTTGGTCGAATCCTGGGATTGAGCGGGGCGATGGGTTAGACCATGGTGTTGACGCCTCGACGCCTGCGTTGAGAGCATTAATGATTGAGTAGACGAGATCATCAATACTCTCTCTATTTAGGAGCTCTGTAGTGTGGTATTGTCCTAGGCGGCCCTGAACGGTCTGCCGAAGGATGGTTAGGTCTGTCTTCACCCATAACCGCTTTCTTGTTGGCGTAGACGGCTGCCAGCTCCAATCGATGGCTAGGGCAATCAGGAGGTGGTCGGAGTCGCAGTCTAGTCTTTTGTCGATCTTCCAACGGATCACTTGGGACGCTAGGTCCTCCGAGGCAAACGTTAGGTCGATTGTCGTTTCTCCATCCTTCCATCGGTGGGTCGTGGTTCCGGCCACCGTGAGCAGTTGGAGCTGGAATTCCTCAATTATTGTGAGGAGCTGTTGGGCACTCGGTCCTTGTCCAGCGCGACGATGTCTTGCTGACCAAAGGGGATAGTGTAGATTGAAGTCGCCGAGAATAATAGTTTCTTACACGTCCGGCTTGCGTATAGCTTCAGCAAGTATAGACAGCGTCTCAGTTCCCACTTCGTTATAGACGTTGAAGACATGGATGTCCCTGCCAGAGCAGGGGCTCGTAATCTTTAGAGATATGATGTCTTTAGAGGTGTACATGACACTCCAGGTGCTGGAGTCGATCCGCTTGTTGATATAGAGGCAGACCCTTGTTAAGGGGTCTTCGAGGTAGGTCAGGTGGAAGTGTGACTTGAGAGGGTGGTAGGATGTATCGATGAATAGGTTACGCCAGGGTTCTTGTATCGCTAAGATGTCGTATTCCAGGACTCTAGGGTTTTGAAATAGGTCGGCAAGGACGACATCCCTTGATTTCCGGACGTTGTACTGTAAGATACGTAGCTCCTGGTGTCCTAACATGACGGAGGCGGTGTTGCATCGGTACTGTCTATGGTGGATTGGCTCCGGGTCGTTCGGGCTTCGGGCTGGCCAGCCGGGGGTTCCGTGTGGCATGTCCGGGTCCAGGCAGGTGTCGAGGCGGTCGCTCTGCCTCCGGGCTCCATGTATACTGTCAGGTTCCTTTGGGCGTATTCCGGTACCTTCCTCATGTGTTTGCGCAGCTCAGCTGCTACTGGGAAGTCCTTGCCGCAGTATACGCATACCCTCATGCATTTGGCGATTCTCAGTTCGGCGTCCTGGGTTGGCCAGTCGTTATAGATGTCCTGGTGTGTCGGGCACCTGCAACCCTTGTATATTGTCCCTTGGGCCGTGCGGGTGTCTGTTGCCACAGAGGTGAGGGGGGACGGTTCGTCATCTTCAGGGCACTGTAGCCACCCGTTGGCGTTATCGTTCGCTAGGTTTTCGAGCCATGAGTCTGCTTCCTACAGTGCAGCTCCTTCCAATCCTTCCTCCGGGTATGGGGATGGGTCAGGTAGCTCATCCCCGGCGATCTGTGCAAGGGAGAATGATTCTCCCGTCAACAGTTGCGGGTCGATTACCATGTCTAGTTCCCGGGTGGCCTCTGGCTGTGTTGCTGGTGTTCCCCATGACTCTACCGCTGAAGTGGCTGCGGGTGTTTGAGTTGACGTTTCCCGGACTGCTTCGGCTGTTTCGGCAGGTATATGGGCTTCTGTAGGTACTCGCACCTGTTGAGGGGGCGTAGTTTCCGGGCGAGTGCTGGTCGGTGCTGTAGGCCTCCTTTCCCTTGGTCTCTCGGTCGCTGATTGTCTGCGGTTCTCTCTGCAGGCGTTGGCGCGTGTATGGTCCGTTCCTGGTGGTGCGGCCGTCTCCCTCAGTGGGACGTGCCAGTAGATGCTGCGGACCTCCTTGGCCTGTTCGACCCTTTGCATCTCCTTCCTTCTTGCTGGGCAGGCGCTGCTCCATGCGGTATGAGCACCTTTGCACACTGCGCATCGGGGGGTAAATCCCTCTACTCCCTTCTGCCTGCAGTGATTTGTCTCATGCTGCTCTGTGCAATAGCCGCAAGATTGGGATGCGTTGCATTGAGGGCCAATGTGACCATAGTTGTAGCACCGGAAGCATTGCTTTACTCTGCAGGCGCGGTCGTAGAGTTGGCATTGGTGTATCTGCCCGTCCCATGCTATTCCAGCGTATATGATTGCGTTGGCTATTTCTGGGTCTGTGAATTCAACAACGATCGAGGATGCGCGTTTGAGAGTAGCTTCCTTCATTAGCCATCCCACATATGAAATCTTTGCGTCTGGGATCACTGTGTAGTTGTCTGCTAGCACCTGTTGGATCGTTGTCTTCTAGTCCTTGATATTGATAGAGCTGGTGGCGATGCCATGGACGATGACTCCATAGGTTGGCACGATGAGTTCCGCGTGTTCTCCAAGACCCCTAAGCCATTCCTTGTTTTCCTTGAGCTGTAAGGTTTCGGCCGTTGTACTTGTGAATACCTGTATATCGCCGCTCTTGAGTTGGTGTGCTGCAACTACCTTGACTGTCTCCGTGGCTGCGTTGTTGCGTATCGACGCCTCTATCTGTTGTCGGGTCCAGGCTACCGAGTGTGCTCGATATCGTTGGGTGATTCTTTGGTCTTTGAGTTTGATTGTAACTACTCGATCCTTGTATGCTGTGACGGTAGCTTGGGTCTTGGTTGTGGACGTTGGCGGGGGGTGGGGAGGAGATCCTTTCGCCTGGGCGGCCACTTGCGCCCAGGACGCGGCTGTAGGTCTATCTCTGCTGAAGTTGGTTCTGTTTGGCGGGGCAGTGCTCAGTCCGACGGAGTTCTTAATGATGGTTACATCTGACTGTATGTTCTGTGTGCATTTCGCTGCGGCTTGGACGTATTGGAGGATCTCGCCCATCGCCGGCTGTCGCAGGACCTTGCCGACGAGCGCGATGGTCGATTCCAGGTATGGCTGCACTATATTCCATGGCACCTGGTTCTGCCGCCCTCTGTCTACCGCTTGCAGTTGATTGCATGCCTCTCTGAGGTATGTGGCGTGCTCGTTGATGTGTTCCGGGCCGCTGGTTACCCTCGGCCATCTGGGTGCCATTACTGCGAATGCACGCGTTTTGGACGCGTTTTCCGCGATAATTGCCTAACCAGATACCGGGAACCTAAAAATTGGACAAAATTTTACGCGTTTTCAAAAATGTGTTCTGAGCTTGGTGTGGTGTTTTTTTTCCCTCTACTGGTAGTAGAATGACGTAACAGGCGCCTGTTCACTGGTAGTAGGCCTCTACTGGTAGCACCCAGCCTACCAGTAAATGTCCCACCTTGTTACAGGCCTACTACCAGTAGCACTCGACCTACCAGTGGAATAGAAAGCCCATCACCTCAGTCCTACCAGTAGAAAGCGCCCACCCAAGCCTGCATATGGTGGGCGAGCAAGGCTAGTAATGTCGTTGATGCTGTCGTGGCTTATGCACGACTTTCAAGGAGGAAGTCGATGAATCAACAATAGCCAAGAAATAAAGGAATTTGCCAAACCATCAGTCCGCCGATGCAGGCGGGATGCCCACTCTCGCCCGGGTTGGTCGTGGCCATTGTACGGTACATCATCATTCCATCGAATAAGAGCGTTTCAAATTTCCCTCTTTCCTCTATTTCCCTGATCGATCCCTTTTCCCGTCCGTGACCCTAAATGCAAAGGCGGCAGGGACACTACGGCCACATGCACGGGTTCACAAAAGCCAGTGTGTTGGCGGCCTGGATGGACCGAGTGGGCTGAATCTTACACGAAATAGAGCACCGTTCTTTTCGGTGTCTCGGGTGAGATTCGGCTGAATCTACCCTCAGCAATTGACTTTCCTCAATGGTGTGGTTTTAATATCAGGCAGACACAAATAAAAGCGGAGAAATCACATCGTATCTTGCAAATCATACTTTCTAGCCATGTCGACAATTGAAGAACTCAAGCGTCTACTGGAACGGGAAAAAGCGCTGCGGCTACAGGCAGAGTCACTCACCCGCAACACAACCCTCCAAGAATATCTACAAGCTTGCCATGAACATGTCTTGTCTAAGATTGTTCTTGATACCCACGGCTACGTGACCTCTAAAGTTCCCACTACCAACCCCACCGGAAAGCACTGTCCGGATCTCCTTACGCCTTGGAAGAAGTTCCGCAACACACAAGCCGATATCATCGAGAAGTTGCATCTTATCCTCCCCTCCGACAAGCGACTGTTCGAGAACATTACCATCCTGAAGGGCATAGGCGAAAGGATCAACAAGCGACATGTAAGAAGCGAGCCTTCACTCGTCTTCGTCGAGAACAATTGCGTTGAGGACCCTGTCCGCATCATCTTAGACCAACTCAAACGCTTCCAGCCAGGACGGCATGATCTCCCTGTATATGACGGGGTTATCTTCGAGACGACTGCTAACAATCTCCGCGACGAGACGGATGGCAGAGACACGACGAAACGCGATGAAAAGCTCCGCACAGATCAGATCTGTGTGATTCGAAATACGGACGGCCAAAGTGAGATTGCCTACATCATTGAATACAAGGCGCCTCACAAGCTCCACGCATCACACCTTGACCTGGGACTGCGTCCGATGAGCATTTTCGACGAAGTTGTCAATAAGCCTACGGTACCCACAGCTGCGATGCCCGAGAAGGACAGAATGCAGCACTACGCAGAGCTTCTTTCAACCGCGGCGGTGATGCAGACATACCATTATATGTTGGAGGCTGGACTGGAATACGGCTATTTGACGAATGGCGACTCATTCGTATTTCTCAAGATTAATTAGGACAACCTAAAGGAGTTGTTTTATCATCTGGCCTATCCTGAATATGAGGTTGAAGCCAATCACGATCTCATCTAGAGCAACGCTGTCTACCAGGTACTTGCATTTACTCTTCTCGCCCTCCAGACGACCCAGCACGACAACGATGAGCGGAATGTGGCAACAACAGTAAGCAAGAAGTGGAAAGTTGATTTCGAGTCCATGGTTGACCAAATTATAAAAATAGAGGAAGAGGAGGCCAAGGCCCACCCGAGTACGCCAACTAAGAAGAGACACCGGCGTGTGCTAAGCAGCCCTGACTAGAAACCGGGGCAGGGGAAAAAGGCTCGAACAAACCCAGATGCCGACACCTGCCAAGGTCCAGTTCTTCGATCCCGCAGCAGACGCGAGGGCGGCGGCGAGGGAGGTTCCAGTGCCGGCGGCTCAAGTCAAGGCGGCGGTGCCTCTACGTCACGGTCAGCGCCTGTCTCGGGGAGCTGCGGCTCATCGTCTACAACCCCGAGGACGGGCAGTGGTGGTCGTACCCGATCCGAGCAACCTAGGGCGTACTGTACCCGATCCTGCCTCCTTTCCTTAGTGAATGGCGGGCTATTGGATGACAAATGTCCGAACATATCTTTCCACAAGAAGGACGGAACGCAGGAACACCCCGTCTCACACGCGAGGTGGATGGAGCTCCTTCGCCAGCAGCTCTCTAAAACCTTAGTGAAGGGCGTCGTGGCTCTCAACCAGCAAGGTGGCTGTGGGGTCTTGTTTCAACTCACTCTATTGGAGTATGGCTACACCTTTGTGGCAAAGGGCGTGACCGGGCGTCGTGTGCCTGACCTGCAGAAGGAAGAAGAGGTTTACCACAAGTTGCAGCCTCTGCAAGGCTGCTGCATCCCCGTGTGCCTGGGCTCTGTTGACCTCCGACCGCTGAGGCAGACACTGTTCTACGATATCGACGTGCGCCTCATTTACTTCCTCCTCTTGTCCTATGGAGGTTCAAAGCTCGCAAAGCCTGCCGACCCTAAGGCGCAGGTGCGCATTGTCAACAGTGTCACCGCTGCGGTTCGCGAAATGCACCGCCTAGGAGTGGCGCATGGAGACATCCGATTGCCGAATGTGCTGCAAGGCCCTGGTGAGCAGGTGACCATTGTCGACTTTGACCAAGCTTCTGTTTTCCCGGCGGCCCGCGGTGCCATGAGCGCGATCTCGCCTAATAAGCGTAGGCGGCTGATGGGGGATGAGAGCCCCCCTTCCAAGTCGACTGAGGTTTAGTTATATAATAAATCTGAGGACACGTCAAATGCGGAATGTCTCTTTACTGTTGATGCTGTTACTTGGAGGAGAATTTAACCGGTGAGACAGGAGAAGGTGCGCACATGATAAAAGACTCCCTGTAGAATGTTACTATAATAAACCCGGGCGCCTCCGCAATCCATTAATAGTAACGACATCTAATGGCCCCAACCCCCATAAAATATGTAGTGATAAGTTATATCGCAAGTACTAGTAACGATGTGGGCACCTAGAGCCCGGATACAGGACAGGCTCGGGTCAGGTCACTGCGAGTACTAGTAATACTGGGAGTATATTGTACCTCGGCGTTCTATTACTAGTAACAGCGTCCAAGCGGTGTTCGAAAGTACTAGTAATAATGCGTTAGCCTATTAAAATCGTTACTAGTATTCGTGATACTGCTGAATTATCTATTACTAGTAATCCCTATGTGGCTACCTGGGCTAAATTCTATTACTAGTAATCTTATATGACTCCCCCAGGCAGCGATAAGGTACTAGTAATAGTAGGGGAGCCATTTAATTCCATTACTAGTATTCGAGAATACTGCTCAATTTTCTATTACTGGTAACCCTCTATGTGGCTGCCTGGACTAAATTCTAATCTTATAGGTAGTATCTAATTCTATTACTAGTAGCACCCAGCCTGCTGGAATAGCTAGGGACATCCCGGTCACACTCGACCTACCAGGAGAAAGCGATAGCCGCTGCATAACACTAACAATATGGAAAGCCCTCCCGAACCTCGCAGCCCCTCCCCACATTCCTCTAATCTCCTAAATAAAAACGCTAATTGCACCTAAGCATGAAAATCCTCCTCTCCCTTTCTCCCTTTAGTACTAATAATACTCAAATTAGAATACACGACCTTCCCACTCAAACCTTCAAACTTCCTATTAAAGTTGTCGTAGCCATCCTCAGATAGCTTCCTAACTTTTCTACCCTTCTTAATACTATCACAACATGTAAGCAACTGCACAAAGCCTACAATTGCTATAGTAGAATAATTATACTTGTAATATTTAGTCGAGAGTGTGAAGGGGTTAAGGATTTACTCTAGGATCTTCCATCCATCTTCCGTAGTGCTGAGTTCGATCAGTCGAACTCCCATCCGTTCGACTTTCTCTTGCATATCTTGGCGCATGAGGCCACGTGACCTGTGTTCCCGTTCTGCCGCTCCTTACCGCCCTTCCTGCGGCCCATGTCGCGGCCAGGTCGTGACACAATCCATTCCCTGGCGAACTAAAGCGGTTGCCGACCCTCATACCTCTCGGGCGGATGCTGGCCGAGTTAATCGAGGACTGTTAGGAGCGGGAACAGATTTTGTCCGACATCGAATCGCTCAACAATCGAGGCCCTGGTGCGAGATGCGCGCGCATTGCAGAGATTCGGCGGAAGGGGATTACATAGAAAAGCCGTGTGCAGCTGCCCAGACTGCCATTTTTGGAGGCAAAGGGGTGCCAATTTCAGAACCCCAAGTCAGCCTGGATTCTGGAGTTTAAGGTACACTGTAGTCGCCCACCTCGAACTGGTACAAGTCCAGAGACCAGGATTCGGGCATGAGCATCACAAAAATGCAAAGGAGGAAGCTCAACGACTTAGGAATTACTTCAAAAATTTCAATTTATATATGCGGCCTTCACTTTCATTTTTCCCGCCAGAATTTGGCACCTCCTCAAACCTAGATATTGTATTTTGACCTGCTCCAGTTTTCACTCACTTTGTACTAAATACCATCCACAGTGTGAATTATACACGCACTAGCCACTATGATCTTAGACGAGAAATTATTGCAGGAAATCCAACAGGGCATCGATGACGAATCAGAGGAGGAGTCACCTGACTTGACCGAGGAGCTTCAGTGGACCATCCAGCGTGGCAACACCCGCCGACCTATCCGCCCTCGGAGGGCCGATAATACGAAGCTCTGTATCATCCGTGCCCAACGCCAATGGGATGCTTACACACAAGCAATCAAAGCAGATGACTGGAGAGCTCATGTCAAATCACTCTCATACGACACTAGAGGCACAATCGAGGGCTACATCCGATACTTGCTTCGTCGACCTGGCTCGAGAATCAAAGCTGAGAGTTCCGTCCGAGTGTACGTGAGACACACATGGCAGGTATTCAAGAAATACACTGGACGAGATGTCGACACCGAGCTTAAGGAACATACCCTGGAGTATATCCGTGCTGAAATTACGGCCCTCTTCGCTCTACGTCGGGAGCCGAAACATAAGGATCAGCTTGGCCCAGATGGGCATATCTTCCTCTGTCACTTTCGCTGGGTCCGAGATGTCACAACATTCCGTATCGGACTGGACCGGATCGACGATGTTTGCATTCGCCACCTTTTAATGTTCGCTGGTGCCCGTCGACATGAGTTTGTATATGGTCTGCCTAAGAAGAGGGAGATAAGTAACGGGGAATACCATGACCCCGAAGACGCATATTCCGACGTCGACATTGCCGCCGACCCTTACATGAAGCCCCGCCGAAAAGAATGCTGGGTATGCGGAGAGCTGGATGAGAGGACGGAGCCGATGCGCAAGGTGCTTTGCTGGGAGGATATCGAGCTTTGGATAGTCAGTGACCCTGAACGCAATGGCGGCAGGGACAAGCTTGCTATGCAAGTCCTCCTCCGATTTCACAAGGGTGAGGATAAGAGGATCCAACCGACGTGGTATACCTTCATCGAAGAGAACTTACCTGTTCTCTGCCCCATCACCTTCATCTTAATCAAGGCTCTCGCAGAGGGGGTTATCGAACATCCCGACTATCAGTGCGCCGAGAATCTCTTCAGAACCAAAATCCCTAAGGAGATGGTTCATATTAGATGGAAGCGGGAATTCATGCATGTGCCGGTGTTTCGGAAGACTCTCTTAGCAGGGGAAGGTTTCATCAAAGTGAACGAACCGATCACGGATGATGTCTTCGATTACAGCTCCAAGAAGCTCGGAGATCAGGTTGGAATGAAATTGCCCTCATATGTTTATCGTCGTGGCAATCTTCAGGTGATGGATGGTATGATATGCGCGACCCCTCCTCTAAAAGGCAACACCTGCTAACACATCATAGTAAACTACCGTGAAACGATCCGAAACCAATCCGCTCGGCATTTAAATAGCACAATCTATACTAGGTTCTACCAAAACGCTCGTATGCGTGCTGTCTTCCAAGATGCGTTTCTGGGCCGTGGTACAGAGTCTCCATACATCGCCATCTTCAACTACATGATGCGGTTTGATGAGAATGTCCCTAAAAAACTCCCACCAGAAGCTCTGGCCACACTCAAGCCAGGTAAACGGCTTCGACGACTCAACCAGGAATTGGCGTGTCTCCGGAATGAGCTGCAGCGTAAATACGGAACTATTAAGGCGGCTCCTGCCGAAGATCGCGAGAGGTATACTAAGGAACAAAACGCACAAAGAGCCGCCCAGCAAAAGCAGAACAGAAAAGCGCTTAAGATAGTCGTCGAGACATATTTCGTTCAAGCGAACAATGAGATACTCAGCAAACAGGCGAAGGGCTTCTCTCCATCGAGCTTGGCCGCCAGCACTGTCAAGTACCAACAACCAGAACGGAGGCGTCTTGCCGAGCTTTTCGGTGACCTGAACGAAGACCTATCAGAGGAGTTGATTGTACAGAGGAAGATCGATACGATCAATGCCGGTGTTGCCTATGCTTGGATGCTGGAGCTTGGCACCGTCCTAAGCCCGTCTCCAAAACCGAAACCGTCGCTGCTAGAGCTCCCGCCAGAACCATCGAAGCCGGCGCCCGCACCTGATAATCACGCCCCAGGATGCGCAGTCTCGGGCGAAGTGTCACCTCGCATTGTTATTCTACCGAAGAAGCCAGATCCCCCCTCCACACTGAACTCGCCACCTCCCCGAGTAGTCCAAGGGCCAGCTTTGAGATCCCATCGAAAGGCTCCACCTCCATGCATCTTTTGTGGCCAAAAGTTTACACGGATGACCTCAATGTGGACGCATGTTGAGCGGCATCTTGAGCGGATGGGAACGCCGCATGTGCCATGCCCTGACGCCTTGTGCAGAGCGAAGGGGGTGGTGCTAGAAGACGCGCAATCCTTCAAGGCCCATACTTTCCACGAGCACCAAATCCCCCTCCGGCCGTGCCTCATTATCCGAGCCTCCTCGGATGTGAACGAAATGGAGACACCGAAGTCGAACGCGACAAGCACCCCCAAGATTGTTCTCAAGACACCAGTAAGCACCCCAAGGATTGTCATCAGGACTTCCTCCATGGCAGGGTGCGCGTGAAGCCCGGCGTTTAGCGTTCATCTCGGCCCGGCTCGTAGCTTCGTGGCGACCTAGCCAGAGATTAGCCGAGCAGGAAGCGTGGGCATGGAGTGGGGATTATCCTGGGAGGGGGATATGTATCGCCCAGAGAAAATATAGGTGTTGGAACCACTTCTCAGCAAGCCTCTTTGCCGACCGGAAGCTTCAGGAAGGTCGTGTTAGGCTGGATTAACCCCCAAAGAAGACATGGCTTTCGAACAACGGACCGCTGTCCTTCCTCTTGGGGTAGTCAGGGTTCGTATGCTCTACTCGAGACGGAGACCTTCGCGTCCTCGATTCGAGATAAGGCGTGCGCCTTGATTAAGCACTTGGCTCGGGAGAACCGGTCTCTTAGTACGCAAGTAGACATACGAGTTTCAGCCATCATCAAGGTGTTTCCAGAGGGTTGAGTCTGAGTGTGGACGTTCTCTAAGATCAAAGGAGACCCTGGCCTAGAAGTAGTGGGAATGACGAATACAGGCTCTGAGACCAAAAATAGATCATTGCTTACTCGCGCCTATTGTGGTTATTACAAAAATAGGAGCGCAACACCTGTCTCGCGCCAGCGTCAACCCGGATTGAATCCAAAATCCTGGCTTTGAGCCTAAAACCGGGCTCGAGTCTACTAGGCATTTCCGGCCGCATCCTTTTCTAGCACCGCAGCAATTAAGGCTGAATAGAAGTAAACGCTGGCCTTATCACCTAAATTAGCACGGGCGAGTGGACGCAAAACTAGCATATCCTCCTCCTTCAAGTCCTCCCTCGGCACAACTTTGTTCTTGCCATTCTCGGTATATTGTACCCAGGCTCGACCGTACTCGGCGAGGATAATACCGAGATTCGTTCCACACTGGTAAATAGCGAGCTCGTATCTCCTGGTAGATAAATCTATTGATAAGGACGAGAACGATCTTTGGGGGAAACGGACTGAGAGAAAGCACGCATACCTCCCCTCAAAATCTATGTCTTCGCCCCCCTTGCTATATCTCGCCGAGATCTTCGCTGCAATCTCGAATGCCATCTGGACTAGAACAGGCTGGTTCCTGTCTGCCTTGAACTCGGCCGTTAGGAGCTGACGACAGGCCCTGTCGGCTTGGTCGTCAGTAGGCTCCAAAGAGGTACAGCCAGCTTTATAGATGACGCCGTCTACGCACGCATTCACGGCGTACCTAGACCTGGGCGCGAAGCAAAACTGCAGTCGGTCGGGTATTAGGATGTGGGGCTGGCCGGCGGGTGACCGGAGCTGCATGGCGGCTAATTGGCAGATGAAGACGCTGGCAAAAAGGGTGATGCATGTCTCATCGGGGGTAATCCTGTCATCGTCCGGGACGGGTTCGGAGATTCCCAGTTCGTCTTTGTCTTCGTCGTCTTCGTCTTCGTCTTCGTCTTCAGCGCCCGGAGGCGACGGCTGCGCAGCCGAACTAACTGCTGGACCGCCTGTCGGACCACCTACCCCTGTTTTACCCTTTCCCCACAACCTAGCCCCTGGCGTCGGTGTACTCTGATGCTCAAGCCGTGCCCGCAAGAGACTAACGACCGGCCGCAGCGTCGGCGTGGGAGACTCGGACCCGGCTGGTCGAATGCTTAGGGGTAATGTCTTCGAGATTTGTTTGCTGGCTTTTCCGTCGGTCGTTTGCCTGGGCTTGAAGCAGTAGAACATCCGCAGTGCTGTATAGAAGGCACCGTAGACGTCCGGCTTGGCGGTTTCGTGGAAGGTCGTCGAAGGAGAAGACAGGCATAGGGCGTCGATAAAGCAGTGGAAGTGCCTCGTGCCCTCGGCAAATCGTGGCTTCTCTTCGGGCGGCATCTTTTTCGGCGCTGGGGGCACTTGGAGTGTTTCGGCTTTGCTTGTCTGCCGCACCGGCGTATGAACCTCGTCCTGGGTCGTGACCCTGCCTCGAAGCACCGCAGAGGTACTAGCCGTGGACCGCCGGATTGCAGTGACCTCGCCGTCATCCACGGCCGCAACGAGCTTCATGTTTTTGCCCCCAACTCGTAGGCCTAAGCGCTGCAGGGCCTTCTCCCACGACGCGTGGTCCGTATATCGAGAATCGATCAGGCGGCGCAGCCCATCGCTATTGCCTGCTTTGCTCGTAACGATCGCTCGCAAAAAGAGGAAGTCGTCAACTTTTGCAGTCGAACCCGATAACGGGATCGGTCTAGCTCGTGGCGTATGATCTATCCTGCAATATCGCTCTGCAAACGGCCTCCTCTTGCGGCTATTGAGGTCATCTAAAGCATTGCCGGCCAAGCTATCTTGGGCCATCTGTGCCCAGGACTCTGGGTCCTTTGGGTAATCCCTATCCATAGTTGCCTGAAACCCCACATTAACTGCCTCGCCAACTAAGACTTGTAGGTAGGTTCAGCTTACCTCTACTTATATAAGCTTAAACTTTAAAAGCAAACCCTGATCATTTTAGATAACTAGTGCTTCACATATGATAAAGTTCAGGAGGTTTTTGCATATCTTAGTGAACTAGTCTTTGGCTTTTGGTTCCTCTCTGTGGGGTTGTGGGTTGAGAAGTGTTAGCGGGTTGTACTTTGTCTGATTCTGAAAGGTGAGAGAAGTGCTTTTTGGGGAGAAGGTGGGGCCAAAGGCGTTGCTGTGGAGCTTTGTTTGTAGGCCTGCATTGTTTTTCGGATCAATTTCTAATTGGAACACCACGCTCAATTACCTTTCTACACTTCGCGTATCTTCATATCACCGACCAAATACTCGTTCCATTGACATGAATGTCTAATTGTCGAGCTTGCCTGTCACAATGGTGTCCCCATTTTCCAGCCAAGAATCTACACCAGAAGATTCGCGTGCAGTACTAGCAGCAACAACAGCACAGCATCACCACCAGCGTCCTGTTGTTTCCTCTGACATCGTCCATGATCTGCTTTGGCAGATCGAAACACGCACTAGCCATGATGCTCCTCTCTGCGACCTTCCTAGCCTCACTGCAGATAAAATGCGTCTCTCGACCAGATCAGACTCGATACCCTACATCGCACCCCTTCTCGACCCAGCAATATTTAATACCTGTTTCACAGAATCGTACCTGAACCTTGACCCGAGCATTATGCCTACTACTCTCCCCCCAGCCATGATAGCACAGGACGACCTACCTCACCCCGCATTCTGTTATGGCTCCCTTTTCTATACCGCATATGAACAATTCTCCCGTGATGCGGGAGATTTCTTCTGGGACCATATTGATGACATTAAAAACAATAATTTCGATCTCTCAGTAGGGGAGTATTCGCTGGCGCCGGAGCTGACCCGGTTCGTGTTTCTGCTTTTACCTATTGATGATACATATTAAACGTCTTGCTAATTATCCTTTTACTTGCAATAGCCTTAAGCGACGTAACCCCTATGGCAAACTACTCTATGATGGAGAGCGGGATAATAACGGAGAGCTTATATGGACGACGTTTGGCGGCTTGAGCGCGGATGGCTTAGAAGGCGTCATTATGAGCTCGAGAGTCAATAACGATTTCATGGAGGGAGGAGGAGAAGGTGTCGTATCCAAGGCGGAGCTCTCTGTTATGCTTCTTCAACTCGCATATAAAGCGCAGCGGAATGAAATCTGCCCTGCCAAAGGTGACCTGCCACAGGTATATTTGATCCTTACTACACTTGGCCTCTTCGCTATATTCGAGCTAATCTATGATTACCAGATGATGGTTATCAATTTCATTGACAGGTACGCGCGCATCGTCCAAGGCACCCTAGTCCACCCTTGCCTCGACTCTAACTCTGTCGAGCTACGCATCACTGTCTCCGCGAACCTGCGTTACCTCGACGAAAAGACCAACACGATCATCCCCGATACCTGGAAGGAGCTGTTGGGCTGGACATTTTGCCGGGCCGTCGAAGCTAAGAGGGAC
The DNA here is from genome assembly GCA_034774675.1 of Scedosporium minutisporum. Classification (NCBI taxonomy): domain Eukaryota; kingdom Fungi; phylum Ascomycota; class Sordariomycetes; order Microascales; family Microascaceae; genus Scedosporium; species Scedosporium minutisporum. The sequence goes on from SJVG01000800.1 coordinate 16,304, forward strand.
GATGGCAATGCCGGAGATGGCCCGACAAATGCGGTGGCCAAGGAGGACAACGACAATCTCGGCGTGCGGAAGGTCAGGGAAAACAGGGCGGATGAAGATGAGGAGGCTTTACGTAAGGCAAGCAAGTCGACCGTTGGTTCCACAGCGGTGAGGAACAAGGCAGCGTCGGTTGGAGATCCGCAGACTAGTAGCGGCGGAAGTAGCCCTGCATCATCGTCATCGTCGTTGTGGGATTAAGCGGGTAAAGAACACAAACTGGGCCGACAGAAGAGGACCCAGGTTTGCGTTCCTCGAGTAGAGTCCCGCCAAGATAATACAGGATTCTTAATTATAGACGCAGCGAGATCAAGAAGCCAAGGATTACACGCCGGGAACTGGCTCGCATCTGCAGCCCCAGGGATATGGAAAGACGGTTATGTGGATCTGCTTCCTTCGAACGAATGCGAGAGGGGAAGTATTGTATTGGATGTTGTATTGCAGGAGGCTGTTCTCAACTTGGGTGATCATCGGTACAGGTACTCCCCGAGGAAGCAGGTGTGCTCCGGCCCGCAGACGGCCATCAGCATGTTGGACCACGAAGGTGGTGGTTATACCCCGGCACCACATGCGGAGAGGCAGCCATCAGTCCGCGCGACCTTCGCTGTGGATACTTGAACGCACTCCCTCAAAGTTTTCGCGCCTTCCTATTTCCCAGGTGCTTCGCATTTCGTAGCTATCAAAACCCCTCCCACGACGACGAACTTCAACGAGCAATGTCCGGAAATCCCCTGGAAAAGTCGAGGCATGCTGGTTAAAGATGATAGCCGTCACGAACGAAACTTTTTGATTCTCATCTTGCAAGATTCCCCTTTGCAAGCCCCCATAGTTACGGCCACCTCGTTGCGCGGTTGGGGTCGTTTCGGTCCGCTCGTAGACCGAAATCTCATTTCCGGCCATCAAATACAAGGGGCCTGCGCCACATAGCAGGGGCAGCGGCACCTCCCACGAGCGCCACTGGCTCTGCTATTCATGCCCCGCTAAGCATTTCAACCCGACATAAGGCGCATCTCGCGAGCCATATTCTCCAGCTGGGCATTGACATCCCGATGGAGGCTTTGAACATAAATTCTTCCCTTTCCCTGAGTCTCGATTCTTCTCTATGACGAACAGCGCACCCGGAACTAGGAGGCGATGCATAATATTCAATCCCTTCCATACTATTACCTGTTAGACTAAAATGGGGGCCCCGCACTTTGTTATCATGCAGAGCGGTCTTATATTCCACACTAGAAGTTGTGTGCTGAGCAACTCCCCTGCGACTGAGGCAGTACAGCGACCCTCCAAGTCAGCAGATTCCGCCATATTCATAT